>JBBMKA010000021.1:17590170-17611825 GCA_037833695.1 Sechiopsis laciniata | reverse complement strand
ATTGATTTAATTTTTTAAAAAAAAACTTAAAAAATCGCAAATTTATATTATTTTATATCATATAAATGGTAAATTTATTGTTTTAAAAAAATGGTAAATTTGTTTTCTTGACAAAATTAAATCTACAAAACATTAACAATTTTAAAGGCTAAAAAGTTTTATTTATTTATTAATTCTATATATATATATAATACATTAATATATCACACATATTTATTTTTTAAAAAAATATTTGAAACAAAAGTTGAAATGAAGAGTTTAAATGAGATGTAGATGAGAAGCTTGAATGAGAGGAGAGGATGACAAGAGAGGATGGAAAGAGGGAATGTTCCCCCTTCCCCTTCCTCCTCAAAACCCATATTCATGTAACCCGTTGTTGACATAACATTTGTAATGATTTTTGCGTGCTTAAAGATACTTGAAAACGTCCTCTTAAGGTCTTCAAAACCAGAGTTGTCTCTCGACAACTTCGTATGGACGAATCCTTTCGAGAATTAGTTAGGACGGGACTATGGACATGATGCAAGGAGTGGAGCTCCAATATACCAATCCATGGGAGAAAAAACACTGAAATGAAGATAAAACAGACAAAATGCATTACATTTTCACTCACTGGCACAGACAAACCTACATACACTAATGTAACAACAGCAGAATGTCCAGTCTTCTCCAAACTCCAATGGCCATGGACAGAAGAATTGCACCAATAGAACATCAAATATTTGATCCTTTCACTAGAGCCCTCAAACAACATCTCAACAGAGGCTTTTGCACAGAGCTACCTCCATATACACAACAATATTAAAGACCCCTTGAGATTTGAGGAGACAAGGAGGGGTTCCTATTATTTACTTTCTGCAATCACAACTCTATGCTGCGTCGCCTGCGGAGCGGCTCTAGAGGCATGCTCCGACGCATGGGTGAGACCTTGTAACATTCTCAAGATTTCCTGTGTGTCTTCCAAATAATACTTGGCCTTGCTCGGTTTCTGGCCGACAGTGCACCCGAACAGTTCAGCACTGGGAGGAAGGTTGGCTTTCGCACTTGCTATCACCTCGAACATATCCTCATCTGACCTGTCGTCTCCGATGCATAGAACGAAATCGGGAAGCATTCCCCTCTCCCTCATTGATTGCAAGAGATGTTCAGCTGCAATACCCTTGTTCACACCCTGCCATTTCATTACAAAAACATAAAAAGAAGTATCAAGCATTGGAAGCAAAATTTCCATTCTTGAGAGTTCTACACCCTCCAAAGTCAAACAAGCCCTTTTCATAGCTCATCAACTTTTGTATATTCTGCACATTTACAAATGAATGTAAATAGTTCAACATTTTGACAGTAAGATGGCTGCATGGCTTAAACCCAATTCCTCTTGGCCTTTTATTATTTATGGTCCTTCTTGACTCTTAATTTTTTATAGTTCATCAACAATTGGGAATAGAAGATTCGAATTCATAATCTTTTAGTCATAATTTAATTGTTTGCGACAACTAATAAACAAGAAAACTCAAGTCCCACCATGAAACCCGACACGTAAAGCCAACAAAGAAATTAAGGTTGTTAACCTCTTACACAGGTATTTATTATGCCTCCCTCCAGTTTGGCTGAAAGAGTATGATTCTTGAGCGTAAAAAGACTAACCTGAGGTTTCACTTCTACAATGTGTTGACCACTCTTGACAGAAACTGGCTCATTAGCAAGAACACTTTCCAGGTGATCTAAGAGTTCCTTGGCCTGGCACGACCCGAAATCAGGATCCGCATAAAGGTAGTTCCAAACAAGAGCGCTCTCTTTCGTTTCGATTGTAGAACCATCAGTTGTCTCGGTATATAATTGCATAACAGGTTCTGCAATCTGTTTCCAGTCGAAATCAGTCACATTTACACACGTCTCCCAATCTGCAGTATGATTTGGCCTGAAACAAATGCCATCAAAGCCACAAAACCTGATAAGATTGGAGATTGATAGATGGATTGGAGTTTCATAAAGGAAACGTCGTTCAACCCGACACGTTACACTGATACAAATGAAAATTTACAGCAGTTCTCTTACTAAAGACGTTTCTTACTTTATGCTCTTCCCCTCTTGTACAATATTATAAGGACATAAAAGCAACAAAGTAAAATAAAGGCACCATTCAGAACCCATAACAAAACCAATTGAAGAAATAAGGTTTGAGAAATGTGCAATATACCTAAGATAAAAACCATGTTCTGCAGCTAGTCCAAGCTTTTCGCATGGTGAAAACCAATCAGTAAGAGTTTTTCGGTCCTTGCCGCTAACTAGGAACACAACATTTTTAAGATCTTTGCACAAGTTGTTCAAGATTTCTAGGGCTTCAGCAGTTGGATTCATGCTAATTGAGCCAGGAAGCATCATTATACCATCATAATCTAACAAGATTGCACGGCGGCAGGTTCTCTTATAAACTGAAACAATATGATCAACTGAAAGCTTCCTGAAATTTGGATCCAGGGCGATAACTCGAAATCCTAAACCAAAACCTATACCCCAGCATCTCCTCATTGAATGGTCTCTGCAGGCCCTGCCCAAATCCTGCAAAAAGCTGCGTGCCCAGTATGCAACATCATGTGTACTAACGTACCTATAATGCTTTTCATGTCGTAATTGCTTTTCTGCTTCGGGGATTACCAGAGCAGAATCCATCGCTTCAGTGACAGCTTCAATATTCCATGGGTTCACCCGAATAGCTCCACTGAGAGATGGGGAACATCCAATAAACTCAGACAGCACTAACATGCTCTTCTTTGCCGTTGAAGGATTTAAACCAAGAACATCGTCAAGCTTCTCATTGCCTTGTCGACATATAATGTACTCGTATGGTATGAGATTCATCCCATCTCTCACAGCAGTAACGAGGCAGCACTCAGCAATTGCATAGTAAGCGATTCGCTCGTAAAACTGCAAGGGAGTGTTAATCAAAACCACAGGCTCATATCCTGGCCTCCTGAATGTTGCATTGATCCTATTCACGGTCGCTGTAGTTTCAGCCACAACCTCCTGCACATCTTTCCCTCTGCCTCTTGCAGGGTTTGCAATCTGCACTAACACGGCTTTACCCCATCGCTCGGGATGTTGTCGGAGCAATTGTTCAAATGCCAGAAGTTTCAGGCTGATTCCTTTAAATATGTCCATATCATCAACCCCAAGCAAAACTGTTCGACCCTCGAACCGACTTTGCAATTCTGCAACTTTTGATACAGTCTCGGGGAGATTTAATACATTTTGGAGCTGGCCTATATGGATACCAACAGGAAGAATCTTAATGCTCACAGTACGACCATAGTATTCAAGCCCAATGTAACCTCGCTTAGATTGATAAGACAAACCAAGCATTCTACCGCAGCAAGATAAAAAGTGCCTAGCATAATCAAATGTGTGGAAGCCAATAAGATCAGAGTTCAACAATGCCCGAAGAAGTTCATCTCTTACAGGAAGAGTTCGATAAATCTCCGATGAAGGAAATGGACTATGTAGAAAAAAGCCAAGCTTCACTCTGTTAAACCTCTTCCTCAAAAATGTTGGCAACACCATCAAATGGTAATCATGAACCCAAACAAAGTCATCATCTGGGCTAATCACTTCCATGACTTTATCTGCAAATATCTTATTAACCGAAAGATAAGCTTGCCAAAGAGACCGATCAAAACGACCACCAAGGTCCGGTGAAAGAGGAAGCATATAGTGAAACAATGGCCATAAATGTTGCTTGCAGAATCCATGATAAAATTTAGTGAAAAGCTCCGGAGGCAGGAACGTGGGGACGCACTTGAATCGATCCAAAAGAGTTTGTGCAACCTCATCTTGCTCCCTCGGATCAACCTCCTCACTGAGACAACCAATATAAATCACTTCAACATCTTCCCCAAGCCCATCTTTAAGCTGCAAAAGAAGTGAATCCTCATCCATACTAAAACTCCAATCTCCATTCTCATCTCGACTCGCCCGAATGGGGAGCTGATTCCCAACAATAATCATCCGATCTTGAGCAACGGACGAAGGGGCATCCGAGCCAGTACTGTTGCAGCTATCATCATCAAGCTCAGACAAGACTCCAGCCACAGTGGCCACTCTAGGAAGCCTCTTCTTCTCTCGGCCAAGGCCAAAAGTCGGAGAACAACCACCAGAAGCAAGCTCTAACAAGTTAGAGTAAGACCTTGAAACCATTATAAAGATCTCCTAAAACACCTCTCAAACAAAGATCAACACCAACAGAAATAATAGAGTTCAGTTCCACCTCAACCCAAGAATGCTTCAAACCTACAACACAAAAACCAGAACCAAAATAAACCAAAACATTCAATCAACAACACACCTTCCTTCCAGCTTTATAGGCAAGAAAGATCTAGTCTACAAACAAAAAAAAAATATTTACAAAAAACCGCACAAAACCAAATTCCCGACATGATAAATGATTTTGAGGTAAATAAGGAAACACCCCATCATCTAAACCTGACAAAATAAGTGAGCAATAATGAATCATTACCACCTCCAACTTAAAATCTAAAAAATGGGTAATTAAATTTATGCAGTGAAGTTCATCCAAGAGGCAAAACAAGTTAAAATGGGGCAAAAATCTCACCTCATGCACCGAAATAGAACAGAAGAAACAAAGATAAAAAGAAAAAAAGAAAACCCAGATGGGTTTAAGTTGCAGAAAAGGGGCAAAATGGGAAATAAACTTTATAGTGGAGAAGAGAAAACCCACCATTGAAAGCAGGGAGAGCAGATTCCTTTGCTTTGGGCGAAAATGGAGGTTTAAGAACCTTTTAAGGTGTTGCTTTTTTTCCACTTTCAGAGCTCAACAATGGAAGATCTTCAATGGTGAATTTCAATTTCAATTTCCTTTTTTGCAGTGGAGGGTCTTGGTGCAAAGAATTTGATTCTGCTTGTGGTGAGTAAGTGTAGATTCTTGTTTCTTACTCGCCAGTGAGAGAGAGTGAGTGAAATAAGGTCTTGCACTGAAATTTATTTCTTTTCAACACTTTTATTAATGCATTTCTTCCATTTTAGTTTTATTTCTTTTTTAATTATTTCCTTTTAAAGTAACTATTTTAATCAGACAGAATATAAGTTTAGTTTTTATAATTTGAAAAAATAAAATAAAATTTATTTTTTATGATTTTGAAAATTAGAGTTTTGTTTTTATGATTTTTAGAAAATTAAAATTTAGTTTCTATCATTTTTAAAAAGTTAGAATTTTTTCTATCATTTTAAAATTTAGAATTTAGCAGATATGATTGTATAAAACTTAAATATAGTTCTTATCGCACATAATGACAGACATATTAAATACATGAAAGTTCATTATTCATATATAAATGATATGATTTTTTTGTTATATTAGTAACTCAACTCAATTTAAAAAAAAGTAATTTAACTTATAATTTCATCATTAACACATGAATGAGTAACTTTCAAATACTTAATTCATTAAGAATTAGAAAGTAACTACTTTTTAGGTTTTATCAAACTATAGACATTAAATTCTAGTTTTTAAAACTATAAAAACTAAATTCTATATTTTTTCAAACTATATGAACTAAAGTTTAGTTTTTGAAATCATGAAAACTTGAAGTCTTATTAAGATTTATGTTTTTTTAATACAAATTAGAAGGAGGAAGACCACAAACTCTGTGTAAAGAGTAGCTCTCGAATAAATGAGAGTCAAATATCGATTTTCAAAATTAAACATCTAACAGTGACATTGAACTAAATTATCACTAAATAATAAAACCGTCACCAACCGGGTTTAAACACGTTAGAAACACAATTGAAAAATCAGTCATATAAAAAAACAATTTAAAATTTTTATTTTGTATAATTTTACAGAAACGACTTTATAACCTCTACTCCATTTATTTTTCAGATAATAGACTTACCACCTGAAAATATTTTTAGGTTGATTGACAAACACACATATATAGCCTTGATTGACATATAGATATGAGAATTTGTGATAGATAGCATATTTTAATTTCGATAATTTAAAATAATTTATTTTTTATTATTTTTAATCAATTTTACTAATAATTTTTAATTAATTTATACTAGATTGAAATCAATAATATGAGGTTTCACCTCAAAATCAATTGACAATGAATAAAGTAACTCATATCTTTTATAAACATGTTGAAGAATTCTCATATTTTCAATGTGGGACAATTGTCATAAAGTGAGTATTTCTAGTATGTCCCCTCAAGATGACGGTCATATTGAGGATACCATCTTGAATTGGATCATAATTTGTGGATCAAAATACCTTCTTTGGCTTATTCTTTGTAGGGTCGGATCCGAACTTGGAATCAAATACTCACTTAAGTTTATGTTTGCTTGGGTCAGGTCCACAAGCACTTCAGAATTCAAAGCATTTTGGGTTGGTTAGAAATTTGAGGAACCAATAATCCATATGTAGTTGGAGATACTCACCTTGTGGTGATTGTCCCACATTGAAAATGTGAGGATTCTTCAATATATTTATAAGAGATGTGGGTTACTTCTCTTATTGTCAATTTATTTTAAGGTGGAGCCTCATATTATTTAATATTTGATTGTTTTTTTATATCTATAGAACTTGTTTTTTATTCTCAGAAAATTTGCTTATAAATATTGTATGAGAGAATAGCAGGTTTCAAAATAATAGCTTCAAATAGTGCAAATGCATGTTTGTAAAAATTGGAAGTAAAGTTATTTTTATAAAAATAGGAAATAAGAAAAAAAAAAAAAAAATTGTAAACTGAAGAAAAAAACTGTGTCAGTAAATGTTTTTAAAATTTAGGAAAATTGTACTAGATTGAAAAGTTGTATCAATAGTTATTAATAAGTTTGTTGTATCAATAGTTATTAATAAGTTTGTTGTATCAATAATTAATAATAAGTTTTAATATAGGATTATAAATATTCAATAATATCAGTATTATATATTATAAACCCTCATCAATACTATTATTCTAAATTTGATTATTCACATAAGTTTCCAAATATATATATATATATATATAAAAGTTTCCAGAGTCAAGAAAGTGGTTTAATTGATCTAAAAAAAAAGTGGTTTAATTATGAGAATATATTGAATTTGAAAATAATTCCAAAATGTTAGAGGGTTGGTGATAAATTTTGAAGAAATAGAAAAATTGATACCATGATAAATTTGAGAAGTCGTGAATCTAATGCATCATAAATTATCGCTAAAAAAAATACATGATAAATTAAAAAATTAGAAGTCTTACGTCTTTCTTAAAATTTATCAATTCATGTTATTTATGACTCACGTTTGATAACGATTTCATTTTTTATTTTTGAAATTTAAAGCTACAACAACTATTTTATTATATGTTTTTTCTTACTTGAATATCTACATCTAACTTATATTTATAGAAACCAAACAAAAATTTAGAAAAAAAAAAAGTTTCCAAAAGTTTGTTTTTGTTTTTGAAAGTTGCTTAGCATTCACATATTTTCTTAAGAAAAAATCGATACATAGTAGAAAATGTGAAACACATTGTAAAAAATTTAAGTAAGAATAGACTTAAATTTCAAAAACCAAAAACAAAAAACCAAATAGCTATGAAACGGGGCCTTAAGAATACGAAGAAATAATTTTTTTTCATTGCTTCTTCAATTCAATAATCAAATGCTCCACTAATTGTTGTTTACTAATAATTCATGTGGAACAATCAATTAGTAGTGAGAAAAGTAACTCAAATCCCTTATATTTTTTAAAACTTCTTGTATTTCTAATGTGGGACAAATGTCACAATCTGAGTATCTTTAATATGTTCTTTCAAGAATCAACAAGAGCACTAATTCAGCGACATCAATATATATCAAATGATCATGAGGTTACGGGTTCGAGTCCCCTACTCCCAATTGTTGTAACTCAAAAAAAAAATATACACTCCTTGAAAATGGTTTTCAATCTCGAATGCAACTATTATCATTAATGCAGTCATATTTTCCAATACAATCTTTCATAATACAATATTTTAAAGGAAATTTACTCAAATTCGAAAAATATTATATTAATAATACATAATATTGTAATAATACATAATAATATATTAACAATATTCAAATTTAACTACATTTGTAATTATTTTATTAAAATTTGTCAACCATTACAATTTCCCTAAAAAGAAAACAGTAGCATATACAATAAGTTTTAGTATGCATTATTATAACAATTTTTTTTTTTTTTTAAATCTATTATAACAATTATAACAATGATTTAATTATTTATCTTTAGAATTGTAATTATTTATCTTTAAGCATATTTTATTTAATTTAATAACAATTGATGTGAGCTAATCGAATTTATAATTTTTGGTCATAAATACATATTTTATGTTAAGTAAATATTTTTTTGACCAACAAAAACATAATATTAATGACACATTGTATAATCTAGTTTTCACAAACTTACAGATTGTATATGTTGAGTTATTATTTGTGTTGGTAAAGAATTTTTTACTTTTTTAATAAAGAGAGATTAATTAGTGTTGACTGAGGACCAAGAAATTATCCGACCCCGTGAAAGCTCTTGCAGGAATTCTTAACCCCGCCCAATTATAAAATATCGTACTTAGCAGTAACCAAATTTAATATTGACCATACTTAGGGTTCTCTAGTTCAAAAAAAAAAAAGTCAATTAGAGTAGTAGCTCAAGTAGTATTAATGTACACCTAAAGATTAAGAGGTAGAGATGTCCACGGGGTCGGGGAATGTCTTCCCCGTCCCATCCCCGCCACCAAAATCAATTTCCGTCCCCGCAAAATTCACCTTTTTTTTTGCGGGCATTTAATTTTTTTTCATAATTTATAATTTTTTCACTTTTTTTTATCCTCCCCTACTTGTATTCAAAATATATATTCTTTTATAAAGAATTCTATAAACACAATATCAATTTACAACTTTAACAAATAAATTTTCAACAACTTGCAAAGTGGAAAGTCAAAATAAATAAATTTTCAGCAACCTACAAAGTCAAAATATTTTTCCAAAATTTGAATACAATATAAAGTGAAGCTTTCTTTACAAAATGGAATCTCATTTACAATCTATTACAAAATAAAGCTTTCTTTACAAATTCACTACATTTATAATATATTAAATACTATTGAAATATCTAAAAAACTACTATTTAAATGGTTATGATTTTTCATGGATAGTTATTATTGTGCTTTCAAAAAAAATTAGAGACCTAGTATATATCTAAATACATATACTAATTTAATATTAAATTAAAATTAAAACTATATATTAATATATATATATATATATATATTAAAAATTAGTAAATAAATTCGGAGCAGAGGCGAAACAGGGCGGGGACGGTGATCATATTCTTCGTCTCCGTTTAGTCATCGGGCAAAAAATTCGCCCCATTCACTCCCTATTTTCTCGCCTAAACGGGGATTCACCTTCCCGTTCGGGGCGGGGCCCCGCAGAACCCCGTTCCAGAGGGAAAAATGGACATCTCTACCAAGAAGTTTTAAGTTCAAGGTCTTCCACCCCAATTGTTGTGATCTAAAAAAAAGCTTGAGATCTCTTTTTTTTAGTATGAGTGCAATTTGGGTGCAGCCATGGCTGCACTCCAGAGATGATGTCAAGCTATGTGGCGCCTCTAGCACCACACATCTCAGCCTTTTTTTAAAAAAAAGAAAAATATATATGTATATATGTGTGTGACATCATGGTGGCTGTACCCAAATTGTTCTCTTTTAGAATGGCTTGAAATCTTCACCTACCTAACATCCATTGGTTTACTTTTAGGGCGTGTTAAACACGGACATCAAATTTAATATCAGTTAATTAACCAATTAAGTTCATTTCATTTAATAAGTTATACAAATATGAATTAAATTAACCAATTAAGTTCATTTCATTTAATAAGTTATACAAATATGAATTATATAATTTTATGTCAAAGCTCAATCATCCATGCCCATGATTGCCCCCTTATGTTAAACCCAACATCCATTGGTTTACTTTCATTGCATTTGAGAATATATAAAATGCTTTTTTTTCTTTTACTTCGATTAAATTAATTAAGAAGGCAATTGCTTACATGACATCATCAATTTAATTATTGTAATGATTTTGAATCGGTTGTTCCAGTATCATTATTTCAATGATGTCTCAATGCCATCATATTCAATAATTTTATAATATAAATTTTATGGTCGAAGTTTAAATGAGGTTAGAATATCACTAATAAAAAGAGTCCATGATGCATTAGTTTGATTGTAATCATAAGTTTGATTGAATTTTATTTAGGAAAATTGTAGTAGATATTCTACTTTTCTAAAATATTTATAAATAGTCAAATTCTATAACAATTGCAATTTTATTTTCTATTTATAATTAATTAAAATATAAACTATCTTATCCCCATTTTACTCTCAGTAGAAGACGAAACAAAAAGCGGAAACAAAAGCTCCGCGTTTTGCTATACCCCCAAAGTCTACTATTGGATTTCTTTCTTTCTTTCTTTTTTTTTTTTTTTTTTTAATAGGCTCTTTTTTTACTTTTTTTTTTTTAATAGATTTGATTGTAACTAATAACGCTATTTTTTGTTTTTGAAATACTTTGACTTCTAATTAATCCTTTTGTTCGAGTTTTTTTTTTTCATTGATGAAAATATAAAAAAAAATAATTATTATTTTATCTTTTCTATGTTGAAATTAGAAGGTAGAATTATTTTTTACAATTTTCACAATTATATAGGTAGTTGAGCTTATTTTATATTTTATAAACTTATTTTTTGGTATGAATAATATTTAACCTTAAATCGATAAATACTGTATTTATTTTAAATAATACTATTATTAATATTGTATTTAGATATGAGAGTATTCTTGAATGTCTTTTAATATTAAATTATTAAACTATTTTCACTAATATATTTTAGTTTCATAATAAATAAATAAATTATCAAATTAGTCAAATTCAGAAAATAATTACAAAAATGTAGGTATTAATAATAATATTGTATTAATAATACATAATACTGTAATAATACACAATACTGTATTAATAACATATAATACTGAAACTTATAATACTGAATTATTAATACATAATACTATATTAAAGAGTATTTATAATATAGTATTAATAATAGAATATTAATAATGCATAATACTGTATTAATAAAACACAATACTATATTAATGAGTATTTATAATACAATATTAATAATACATAATAGTGTATTAATGAGTATTAAACACTATTATATATTATTAATACAATATTATATATTATTAATTCTATTTTTTTATTAATATCTATGACTATAATTGCTTCGAATCAATACCTCTTAATCGTTGGGTGTACATTAATGTCGCTGAGCAACTACTCTAGTTGGCAATTTTCAAAACATCTTAATTATAAAATACGATATTAATAAGATACTTTACCTACCCCAGTAAAAAAAAAATGAAGTTTAATATATTTAGAATTACTAATACATTACACAACTTACTTCATTAGGTGGATACTAGAAAAATAATAATAATTGAAAAATTCATATTTGTTTATTAATACATGATTAGAAGATTTTATATTTTTTTTCCAAAATAAAAAATAGCAATCAACAACAAAGAAATAGCTGATTTCAAAAAAACAACAAAGAAATAGCATATATCACATAAAATTCTTTTTTTATTATTATTATTAAAAAAGATTATTTACTGCTCACTGTTGAGGAAAGTTTTAACAAGATAATTTTTTGTTGGAAATGGAAATTGAAAACTGGCAACGATTATGGGATATTTTTCTTTTAAAAAAATTGATTGCTTTTTATTTTAATAAATGTTGTTTATAGTGGAGGATATTTGTGTAATTGTATAATAAAACTAATTTCCTTAAAAACAACTGTGAATTACTTTTGCTAAAATCTTTGAATGTAAATAATATTTTTATCCATTTGGTCTAATATTGCAAAAAGCCCTTTTATTTATTTGAGAGAAATGATACCCTTTATAAAGGGTTTTGTGGTCTCTTCCAATTTATTTTTATAAAAATAAAGAATATCATTTTAATCCTAGAAATTTTTCATGTTTGTTCAATTTTAATCTCTAAATTTTAAGACCTTGTTTGGTTTGCCGTTTGGAATTCAGGGGTTTGGATTGAAATCCGAGGGTTTGGCAACCATTGTTTGGTAAACATAAAAAATCTAAGATTTTATTATGAGGGTTTTGAATAATGCAAATCCGTGGTGGAATCTAGGGGTTTGAAAACTCTATTTTTCATATTTCTTCCTCTCTCGTATATAATAAGAATAGAGTGCATATTTCGTCGAAATTCCAAAAAACTTTCATAAGTGGAACCAATCAAATAAACACAAGTTTCAAAAAAAAATATATTATATTTATCTATTTATTTTTTAAAAAATCTATTTAAAGTTAATTGATTTTTTTTTTCTTTTTATGTTTATCTTCTCATTTATCGTGTATATACTTTATTTATATTTATAATTTAAATAAAAATGGTTTTAAAAGGTGAAAATAGTTTTTCTTTTTAAATTTAAAACACACATTTTTTTATACTGTTTGAAAAAACAAACTTGTTAGAAAATAAATAATGGTAAACTATTTCATTTTTTTTATGTTCGTTTCCTTATATGATCCAATGTTTATATAAAAAATGTTATTTCATAATTCTTTTGTTTTCAACATTCTTAGGTATCAAATATTTTTCATTTAATTAAACAATCTAAAATTATTTAAAAATATGAGATAATCTTTTCTTTATAAAAAAAAAAAAAAATCATAATTCAAAATCAAAATAGATTATAATCAAAATACAATATTATTTTAAATATTTTATTAGCATTCGATTCTGGAATATCAATCTAGCAAACTACTCAATTCCGAAAAATCTAAATTTCAACCCATAAATCAAACAAGGCTTGAGTTTTGATTCTTAAATTTAGTATATTTTTATGAAAAATTAAAATTAGTACCTATCTGTTTTCTTACAAATTACCACTCTTTTGTTAAAAGAAAAATCTATCCATCATATTTTTCTCTTTATATTTCAGAAGTATGGATACATGTATTATTTCTTCTATATTTTAATTCTTTATTATGTATCAAATTTAATTAAAATTAGTTTCAATTTTACCATAGAAATCAATGTTTTATTGAAAATATACTGTCTAAAATTAGACATTTGAAAACACAGTCCAAAATTTACTAAATAAAAATGTATACTAAGATTAAATAAGTCTAAAAACATTGGGACAGAAATGATTTTTTTTTTTTTTTTTTGTGCTGAGTGTTGTGATGCTCCCCTCTCCACTCGATTGCCTAAAATTAAAATAGTCAATTTTTAATATTTTTTAGTTCAACTATATTTAAGATGTGAGATTTTAAATTAATTTTTTTTTAGTATAAATTAGGAGAGAGGGACAACAAATCATACATATAAGGTATCATTGTTCTCAAATAAATGAGAGTCAAATACCGATTCTCAAGATCAAATTTATAACTACAATGTTGAATTTGTTTACAAAAAAAAAAAAAAAAAAATGAAATCAATGCATCAATAATTCATTCGGTTTCAAACTAATTACTTGGTCATATATTGTTTGATCTATTTCTTTTAACATAGAGTCAATTATGTAACCATCGAGTTTCGCACACATATTTATATATAGCAAAAATATATAGTACAGAGCCTTGTCTTGTTATTTATTTTTTTAAAATTTTTCTTGAGAAACCGAACCTTTGTCTTTGTTGTTCATTAGAATCATTTCTGATTGCTGTAAACGCTACATGGCTAATGAAGGGGCGCAATCTGGTATGTCTTGGGTCCACTTAATCAAATGCACGTGTCATCATCACAACGCCACATGTCTCTTCAAGATCATGCAATTTTGTCCTTTTATTTCAATATATTGTCCTACACTTTTTAAAAATGATAGGTTAGAATATAATTTTTTGAAGCTATGTTGGTGTGGGTAGCAATTTTTAGATCACATATTTTAGTTATAACATTTTTGGTAAAATATTATATAACCAATTCTAACTTTAATTTTTTAAAATTCTCATTTTACTCATTTCTTTTGAGAATTGATTGACGGATGATTATCTGATTAATTGAAAGCTATTAGTGAATTGATTGAATCTATCAATGAAATGATTGAATCTATCAGCGAATGATTAAATCTATCAACGAATCGAATGAATCTATTCACATAAAATTGATTGAAGTGTAGCATTTTGGTCATTTTATCATGATTGTCCACTTTTTTTACTATATATTAAATATATATATATATATATATATATATTTTAAAAATATTATTGATGGAATTGTTCACACGAGATTTCGCCATGAAATATAAGAAGCAAGACACGTGTAAATGAAGTGTGAATTTTATTGATTTGTGCGTGTGTTACAATCTTTAATGTTTATGCTCTGATTATTTCTCTCTGGATGTAGAATTTGAAAATGTTGATATGAGGGCCCACGAGCTTGTTCTCAAACGAAGGGTGATTAAATCTTCAACTTATAGGCAAAGAAAACGATTGTTTTGTTGGAGCATTTATCGTTGAGTGTTCTTAATTCTAAAGCTTGATTCTGAAATCTTGACTTGTTGACAGGTTTTGTTTTCAGAATTTGAAGTGTTGGATGCTCTTAATTCTCTTTGACTTGAGTCTCCGAGTTTTCAGTCTTTGACTTAGGTCTTTTGTTGAATTCCTTAGCTTCCGCCCTAATCCTTAAAGATAAGGGAGAACTCTTTATTTATAAAGTTTTTGTAGCATTGTGGGCTTGGGTCCTTTGAACTCTATGGGCCTTTGAGGTATACCATTGGGCTTGAGTCTCATGAGCCTTTGGGTATGACCATCAAATTTGGGTCTCATGGATTTCCAGGTTTAATAGATGACTTGACCTAGTTTAATTCAGGTTCAAATTCCAAATAAATCAATTTCTTGTCTAATTAATTCTATGACAATTATGGATTTGTAATTGACTCAAATTTTAATTAAACTTTGTCATTAATTTGCAAATAACGTGACAATTTTTTATTGGTTAAAATTTCTCAATCAACAAATGCTCATTTTCGAGATTTATGCACGAACTTGTGTAGATGAATTTCGAAAATAGATGTTTGAAGTCAACATAACTCCTTGATGCCAACTTATTTGTGTCAATTTAATCAAGATATGAATTTGTCTTTTTTTCTTTTTTTTTTTTTTTTTTTTGTAACTTCTGCCAATTAATCAAAAATTTTGAAATTTGGTCCAAAATTTTGATTTTTCTTCCTTAGCATAAGATCTTGATTTGAAACTCAAAGTAGCATTTATTTTTTACTTAATTCCAAGCATGAATTTGGATGAAGTCAAAATATGACCCAAACCTTAATTTGAAGTGGATAAAATTTTAATTCACTTAAAATCTTGATTGGATATAATTTGATAATATCTAAATTTGCTTGATCTTGATCTTCCTTTAATTCACTTAAAATCTTGATTGGTATATTTGTTTTTTGGACATGAGGAGTGGTTAAACCACTCTTAAAAAACCTCTCATTTATTTTTTGTAGTAAACAACAATTTTTAACCACTCTTTAATCCCATCATCAAATTTCACATTAAATTTTATTAAATTTCACATCAAATTTATCACTCAACCACTACTAATCCTAATCTTCAAACAAGTAGTTAATTACTCTACTACTATTAATCTCAATCCCCAAACGAGTAATTAACCACCTTAAACTACTATTAACCACTTCATTCTCTTCCACTCTGCTCCATTATTTTCTACAAAAACATACACACCCTGAAAGATTGCAATAAGATTGATTGGCTTTTCTTTTTTCTTTTTGACAATGAGATTGATTGCAGCTTGAATCTTAACTTTGTCAATATCAATATATGTTCAATTTTCAAATCTCATATCTAAAATTTTAAATGTTGATATTTTTTTAAATTTTATACTTATTCTAATCTCGTATTTAAATTTTCAAATGTTGAATTTAGTTTTATACTTAAAAAAGGTTTAAAATTTTAAAGTTGTTTTTCAAATCTCATATCTAAATTTTTAAATGTTGATTTTTTTTTTTTCTAATTTTATACTTATTCTAATCTCGTATTTAAATTTTCAAATGTTGAATTTAGTTTTATACTTAAAAAGGGTTTAAAATTTTAAAGTTGTTTTTCAAATCTCATATCAAATTTTTAAATGTTGATTTTTTTTTTTTTTTTTTTTTTTTAAATTTAAATTTTATACTTATTCTAATCTCATATTTAAATTTTCAAATGTTGAATTTAGTTTCATACTTAAAATAGGTTTAAAATTTTAAAGTTGTTGTTTTTTAAATTGAATCATAATATTAATAATTTTAATGTAAGAAAATGGTAAAATGTAAATGTGTTTATAAAATTTATAAAGAAAAAGAGAAAAAAAAATCAATAAAAACTAACAAGAAGTTTATTGTAAGTACTAATTTAAAGCTTAGACTAAAAAAAGTACTAACTTAAATCTTTTTTAATATAAAAATTAAAATTTAACATTTAAAGTTTATAAATCAAATTATAACTAACTTCAAAAGAATCAAAATGATATTTTAATTAAAATTATTATATTGCTCTTGGTCGTTTCAAAATTTTTGAAATAAACTAAAAATTATTTGAATTAAGTAGGACAGAATAGTGTTTTGCGACTTTTTCTTCTTTTTTTTTAGAATCCCATATCGACTTTTTTCATCACATAATATAATTTTTTTTACTTGTAATTTTAAAAACATCTATGAACTGTTCTCTAAAAAAAAAAAAAGAAAAAAAAAATCTATGAAATAAATATTTCAATATTTTGAAAGATAGGATTATTTTTAAAGCCAATGACAGTTAAAAAAAAAAAATAATAATAATAACCCTATATTTTTCTGTCAAAATACTTTATATGGTTAGTTAGACTTTAGTTATTTATGTTTTAAAAATTTTCAATTTTCTTATTGTTGTTAGAAAATGTATAGTTTAGGTTAAATTTAGTGCATGGTACTATTGAATGTGATCGTGAAAAGTTAAGAAAATGAACTGAATTATTTGAAACCTTCCTTAAAACTACAATTGCTCTAAAATAATATGAGAGTCAAATATTGATTTTTGGGCTCGAATTCGTGATCGAGTTGAAATGGATTAAAACCAAACAAGATAACCAACTACGCCATTGACTCAGTCGAAATTAAAAAAAAAATGTTAATAATATAACGTAATGTTGACTACGATGGTGTCTAAACTAATTTTAAATTTTAATATATTAATAAAATAATTATTTTGATATTGACTTGACATAAAATTTTAAAAGAACATAAGTATAAAAGTAAATTAGAAAAAGATACACAATGATTAAAATTGATTGAATATTATTGAAATGAGATAAAAGTGTACAATTTTAAAATATATGGACTAAATAAAAATTACTTAACTAAACTAAGGACTACAAATGTTGTTTTTCCCAAAAAGAAAATTCAAAATTTCTAAGAATTTTGCGAGATGAACAAAGTGATAATCATCTATTTATAAATTAATTTTTGGAAAACTTTCATATTGAATAAAAAAAATCTAAAGAAATTCCATAAATATCACAATTTTGAAAATATTCGGTATATAGGAAAGAGACATCAATTCCCATAAAATGACCAAAACATCCATACTTAAAATTAAGTGAATTAATTGTCTTCAATCAGTTCAACTCATTAAAAACAACTAGTGAAATTGATTGAATAATGAATGCAACAAATGCCTTCAATCAATGTCTTAAAAAAAAAAAAAACTTCAATCAATATCACAAATCATCTTCAATCAATGTAATAAATAATCTTCAATCAGTTCACTAGATCGTCTTCGATCAATGTCATAAATAGTCTCTAATCATTTGACGTATATATAGTCTTTAATCCGTACATTAAATCGTCTTCAATCAACGTCATAAATAGTTTTCAATCAATCGAATGTGCAATCGTCGACGCACTTCTAATTTTCTAATACATCTAATTCGTCGACAGTAACATATTTTACTATAATGCCCCGCATTTCGATTATCTTTCTAGGTGAGCTTTGCTGCTCGGTGGGAATTTGGTATATATTTAATCATATTTGGTTATTGTGTTGGCATTAGGACTCGAGAGGAACAACTGTCATTTTACCCATAGTGATCGTTTTGATGTAACATAGTACTTTTGTAACTTTAGCCTTCAGGGCTAAATGCTTTTTTACCGAAGTTGGGGTGAGGTTTGCGATTTCAGTAATTATGGGGTCATTTTGTAGTTTCTAAATTGTTCTCAATTACACGTCTTTTAATTAGAACCTAGCATGATTCGAACCCGCGACCTCCTGATCATAAACCTACATTCATAAAAGCTCATTTAATTGTGTCTAGCCGGTTTCGAACACATGACCTCTCGGTCATGGGAAAAACTCTTCGTTTATTTATCAATACAATTAGGGACACATCATCATTTTTACGATCAATTGGCTGAGACCTTCATTTTTCGTAAAAGTCATTTGTTTCACAAAGAGATCTTGCTCGAATCTTTGTTGTTTCGCATGTGGCTCATTGCATCGATCTCAAGGTTTGTTTCCTATTTCATTCCTTTTATATTTAGAATTCAAATCCCTACATTTCCTGGCCTTAATATCGATGTTTATACTCTTGAGAGTGTAGAGGTTCTTGAAATGGGAAGGATTCAGCTTCTTTCGGGCTCTTTTTTACCGCCATTCTTTGTGCCTTCAACCATCTACCTCAAGGTTATTTTCTTTGATTTTTCCTTTATTTTTCCAGCACTTAAGATTGAGTTTTAAGGGATGTTCTTGTTCGGGTTTAGGTGCAGATGTTTTTTAGTCAATTCTCATGAATTTTCGTGTTATACCCATTCTTTTGGCAGTCATCCTTCACGTTGTTCATTGTCCAATCAAAGATATCGATTTTATATTTTTCCTTTTTTCCAGCATTACTATCATAGTTTTAGAGGTTGGTCGTGCTCGGTTTAGGTGCCATTTTTTACACATCAATTTTTTGTTCTGGTATGATTGAATCAACTAGTGAGCATGTTAGTGAATTGTGTGTGTCCATAAGTATGTTAGCTTAAGAAATTGTATGTTTGTTTACTTATGTTGCCCATTGCAAGCTGTTGGGGCCTGAATACTACTTGTTATGCCAGCATGCCGGCTGGGCACGTACTACTAGTTATATATATATATATATATATATATATATATGTTAAAATACCTACTGAAGCATGCTAGTTTATGGGGTGTGGTTAACATTGTTTATTGGATTCTGTGCTTGAGTATCTGATGTTTATGTTGATCCATTGCATACTGTTTAGGCCTTTATGTTGTTGTGCCAACTTGGCACGTATTATATACTAGTACAATGTTAGGTTGTTACTTGTAGTCTCTCATATGTGATACCTGTGACGATGGAGAATTGCATGTGAGGGGACTGAGTTATTACTCTTAGTATCGTGTCTAGTTATATTTGTCATCATCTAAAGGCTGGGAGGGCTAGAGTCACTCTCCCTGATAACCTAGTTTCAGTCACATAGTAAACTGGTGCCAAGATTAGGGAGGAAGCCTATCAATGACTTGTGCCTTCCGGGTTTGCGATACACGTGGACTTGGGCCATACCATGGTGAGAGCCACTAGTGGAAAAGCACCAGATGGTGTATCTATCTTGTAAGCACGCTTAGACCTGGGCTGATGTTCAGAGAGTAGGCCTTCTACTGACACAGTGAGCAGCTGCATACAACATGTATAGAGACATACCATGCTTAGGACGAGAGCTCCCTATGCGTTCTTTGGGTAGAGTTTGACAGGGTTTGGCCCCTTGAGATTCACGATGTAGCTCTAGAGGTTGAGTTAAAGGTCTTGGAACCTAAGGATATATGTGGATTACTCTAGGATTGAGCCTTAGGGAAACTTAGTCCCTATGTTTTGGTTGAATGTTATGATGTGAAGTTGAGCTCCCTGTTTAATGATCTGTTAGGTGATCTTGTTGATGGCTTTGTGGAATCCACCTTGTTGAGATTGTGTTGTTGCTATGTATGGCTAGTGTTTGCTTATTGTCGCATTGTTATGATTTATTGGTAAACTATTAGATATTGCATGTTCAGCTGCTCATTATTATCATGTTGGATTATGTATGTTGTACTCCTTTCGGGGAGTTCATACTGAGTATTTCCAATACTCAGCCTTTCCCGAAAATAATGTTTCAGGTGTCATGTTCTACCAGGATGGACGAGCTGAGAAAGCTGATGGTTACCATGGACTAAGGCTCAGTTTATGAGTCATTTTATTCCGCATTGATTTTTATACTCAAACTCTATTGTTTTATCTGGTTGATGTGAAATAAATATATTTAATGGGATCCCAAAGTGTTTAAATGATTTATCATGTTTTGAACTAGTTTTATGAATAAATACGTGTTTCAACTAATAGCTAGGAGTTTTATTCGTAAAGATGCATGATGGGTTTTGTATTTATATCGTTGAAAACTTTACGAGTTTTATGGTCATGCATGAGTAAAGACTAGATTTAGGCTCATCTTGAGTCGGGTCTTTACATTTATTCCATCTCCAACATCAAAGCACCGACGATCCCCAAATACTCATCGACAGGAACTAACTCCAGTCAATAATTCACTACATCAAAGCACCCACTAACGTGTTTTTGAACATAAATAGTCATCTACAATTAATCGGAGGCGATAGTACAAGATTGAGGATCGATTATGAAACTCAAAAATAGAAAGAAGAAAGAAAAGAGTCGAATGAAAAAAAAAAAAAAAAAAACGATTTAACATTCTATGTAAACAGAATATTAAAAAAAATATATGTTATGATTAAAATAAATAGACAAAATAGCAATTTTTTTAATTTTTAATTTTGTTTAATATTCAAATAATATGATTAGATAAATTGCAAATAGTTAGATTGCAAATAAATTAGACCCAAAACATATAAATATCATTTTAAAGAAACGGAAACAATTATTTCTTGGAACTTGTGAATCAAATACCTCCAATATTCTCTAACTTCAAGTGGGAGGGCACGTGGGAGACAGAAAGATAATGAATTTTTATAAACTTTATTGAAGCCTATCAACATTATAAAAATTCGTGTCAAAATAAATTAAATAAAGTTGCTTCAAATTTGTGATGAAACGATCTCCAATGAAAGTACGAGCATATAATATATCAAACAATTTTTTACAAACCATACATCAATAAATAAATAAATATACATATATATATAAACCGCCAACATCGACTAATGACATATATCGAAAGATTTAAAGGTGTGTTGATTTCATTATTTGATGATAATTCAATTCAACATCTCACGATGCATTCGATCTTAAAAATCAACATTTTTATTTGAGAATAGTAAATAAAGGTTTTGGTTTCCTCCCCCGATTTATATAAAAAAACAAAAGAACTAATGACATATCAACATGTGTCATTGACGTCTTAAGCCCTGAAACCACTAATCACAAAACCTCATAAAAACTTCATATGAGGGGCATGATTATAAAATGAATGATAAAGAATAAAAAAAAAAGTAAATAAATAAAAAATAAATAAATAAAATATATATACATATATATACATACA
>JBBMKA010000021.1:17571168-17590070 GCA_037833695.1 Sechiopsis laciniata | reverse complement strand
TATTTAAAATAACCACAAAATAAATTAAGGGAAAATAAATAGATTTTTCATCAAATAAAAATCTCGGGTCATAACACAAAGAGTTGCAGAGAGACGCTTAAAGAGTTGAGAAGATGCATTTTTTTGAAAAGTGAGTTGCTTGCTATATTGTGGGGTCCTTTGGGTGAGAGAATTAACATAAGCTTTAGAGGGGAGGAGAGTTCTTTGGAGGATATTTGGGCCTTCGTTACCGATCTTTTTTGCAATTATTCTCTAGGAGTCCTTTTACTTCATTGGATACCTTTCCTTTAAGTGATCTACCTTGTTTGAGCTATTTTTATTGTATGCCCTTTTGTAATGTTCTTTCATTCTTTACTCAATGAAAGTTTGGATCTTTAACGAAAAAAAGGTAGAAGAAAGAAAGATTCAGATTCACCCCAAGTAGTAAATCGAAGAATAAGTGAGAGAAACCAAGCTTTGGCATTAGTCTATGATTTTTGGCTACGAAAACTTGAAGACTCGATATTTGAAGGTAAAAACCTGCATGAATGAATTTAGCAGGTTGAACACTGTTTCATCATCAATCAACTATTGGAAGGAAAAAAACTGGAAGCTTTTGTCAATATTTTAGAAGGTTATTGAGGCTTATGCTTTGAGGCTCGCCTCAAGGCAAAACTCGAACTTTTAGCCTTGAGGCTTATGCCTTTTTTGGATCAAGCCTCTTTAATAACACACATGGTTAAAGTCTTTACTCCTCTTATAATGATTAGAAGAGTAGTCTTAATTTTCTCCCTTAAAAATTTAAGTTAGAACCACAAGAATTTGAATTATTACTACTTTTACTACTTATGCTTAGAAACATTCACGACAAAAAAAAAAAAAAAAAAATCATAGAATAATTTGATTCTATAAATTTTGTCTTCAATGTTTTTTAGAATAACGTAACTATTAGTTCATTGATAATGTAAGCTTTGAAACATAAGAGGATTTGGTTCTCATGATCTTACTTTAGTTGTTCATTCATTACAGATAATTTTTCTTATTGATGCTCTTGCTGGAAAGACATATTGTTTCAGGGTCGTGAATTTTAATTTTAATCATTTGTTGGCTAGTTTTGCCTTTTCATCTCTTTTTGGAGTTCCTTATTGTAAGAAGGAAACAATACAAGTAATAGTGGTCTACGATTGTAACAAAGAAGATGATGAAGGAGTAGAGTTGCAGAACTTGAAAACCATCTGAATAAATGCAAAACCTTGCTGAAGTTGGTGAGAACGAGGTCTTTGCTTCCGTTGTTTGTCTCGGGTCATCGATATAAGAAGAAAACAATTCAAGTGATGGTGGTCCACAATTGCAACAAAGAAGATGATGAAGAAGTGAAGTTGCAGAATTTGAAAACCATAGAAGGCCTCGGTCTTGGGTCTGGGAGAGATTACTATAATACAAGATTTTTTGCCCATGACTTACAATGTTGGGAGGTATTACCACAAATCAACTAGAGATGAAGTTTACCTTGGGGAAATCTATGATAACATTGAAGAGAGATCCATCATTGGTACAATCTCAAGTTTCTTTAAAATTCTTTATGTATTTAAACTTTAAAAACAAGTGTTCCTTGTAGAGTTAAATCATGTGCAAGTACCAAACCAAGGAGAAATGATGAACGCAGGAAGTGGCAAGAATTATCCATTGGGATCAGAAAGTTACTTGAAAAACACCCTAAAGTCTTTTGCACGTTATGAGCCTTCTATCTAAGAGAGAATGGGACCATAGGATTGAATTGAGAAGAGGTTAAGTAGAACAAGCTGGGTGGGTGGGTTATAAGGTAGGTATGTTCCCTGAGGCACGTGGTAGGGAAAGTTTGTTAGAGGCTTCAACTTGGAATTGATGTTTCTGATAAGATCTAGGATCTAGATTATTTAAAAAAGAAAAGAACTACAAGATAAACCAAGATTTAATAGATCTTGGAACTTCCAATTCTTGAGAACCACTCTCAAGCCCTAATACCAAAATGGTTACAATATATTTGATACCTTTCTTCTCCCCTACTACCTCTATTTATAAACCCTAGCCTCTAACTTACTCTCAAGTAATTGCTAACATACCCCTATATTATTCCTTAATACTCTAAGGCCTAGAACATATCAATACCCGCCCCTTTAAAGCAAGCACCTTGTCCTCAAGGTGGGCATACACAAGGAATACAAAAAATAGAAACATAAAAATGAAAACCCTTTTTTTTTTTTAAATTTTAATTTCTGATGGTCAGAGCAGTTTGCCGCTGGCGGAGGTGGCCGAAGTGACGACGGCGGTGGCTGGCGGTGTTGACAGTGGCTCAATCTTCTCAAGTCAAATCCACAATTACAATCGCTTAAACCCCACCATTCTATAAATGGGCCTAAAACAATTGAAATTGAGCCTATTAGTAACATAGCCCAAGGCAGCCTACAACAGCCCTATAACACACTATTCAACATCAAAGAAATCCTAGCCGTCACATAAAATTCCTCCACTTTTTGAAATTCAACTTTTTTTTTTCTTTTCTTTTTTTTCCTTGAAAAATCGATTACTAAAATCCAAAAATTCCACCGCCTCTAGCCTTCACACGTCTTCTTCTTCGACTCCCAAGGTATACGCCGAAGGCTGTTCTCTGCGATTGATGCCGGAATCGGCTGTCTCTCCATTATCTTTTTCTTCGGCGGATTTTTTTGCTTCCTTCTCTTTCGGCAAGGTCTTCACCTTGTCACCTTCTCCCATGGCCGAAACTACCTAAGGCGCACGCTCATTAGATCTATTTCGCCGGCAAACATCTGTCGCAGGTGGGTTCTCAAAAACTCCCTTTCCACCTTCTTGTACTTGCGACATCTATGTTTGATACGACTTTTCACCATTTTTCTTTTTCCTAGTTTGAATAGGTTGTTCTTCTTCCTCTTTCTTTTTTTTTTTTTTTTTTTTTTTTTTTTTTTTTCTGATTTTGGCACTTCTACTATTTCTGCCTCTACTGCTTTGATTTCATTTTCTTTTATTTCCTTCAACCTCTCCATTCTTCTCTGATTCAACACTTCTAACTCTTTTTTCTTCTGTTCATACTTCAGCCTACTCTTTTTCGTTTGTCGTTTCGAAGTCTTTCTTCGTTCTTCCTCTTCCATTTCTTGGCCTTTTTTCGTTCGTCCTCTTCTCTAAGTAGCCTCCATTCTTCTCTCCAAGAATCGATTAATGCTAGGAGCCTTACGAACAAACTGAAAATCACTTGCATCCATGGTCAGAATCGAACTGCTTTGATACCAATTGATAAGATCCAGGGTTTATAAATAGAGGTAGTAGGGGAGGAGAAAGGTATCAAATATATTGTAATGATTTTGGTATTAGGGCATGAGGTTCCAAGACCTATTAAATTATCTTGTTGTTCTTTTTCTTTTGATATCCATCTAGATTCTGGATCTTATCAATTGGTATCAGAGTAGTACGATCCTGACCATGGATGCAAGTGATTTTTAGTTTGTTTGTGAAGGGCTCCTAGCGTTGATCGATTCTTGGAGAGAAGAATCAAGGCTACTTAGAGAAGAGGACGAACGGAAAAAGGCCGAGAAAAGGGAAGAGGAAGAACAAAGAAAGGTTGAGCATGAGCTAAAGGCAATAAAAAAGAAGATAAAGTCGTTGTAGAAGTTGAGGTGAAATCAGATTTTGATTTCGAGAATGAGGAGTATACTATGTTCGAAAATGAAGAGCAAAAGCTATTCCAAAATATTTTAGTACGTAGAGAGGGTAAAAGATGGAAGAGTCGCCGAAAATTACATACAAAGATTGTTTGGCAACAAGGAGAGTCATCCAATGTTCGTCGCAGGTGGAAGTTCGTAGGAAGGAAGATTCGGAGGCAGACCGCGATGAAGAGGCAGAGAGGGAAGCAAAAAATGGCAAAGAAGAAGAGTAAGAGATGGAAGACGACGCAGATGAAGTTGCAATTACCAAAAGCAACTGAGAAGAAGATACCGACGATGGCAATGAAGAAGGTGGTGGAGGTAAAAATCGACGGTGGTGGAAGAAAAATGGGACAAAAAATCTGGTGTTGTGAAAAGAGAAACACACACAAAAAAAGTTGAATTTCAAAAAGTGGAGGAATTTTATGTGACGGCTAGGGTTTCTTTGATGTTGAATAGGGTGTTATAGGGCTGTTGTTGGTTGCCTTGGGTTATGATACTAATGGGCTCACTTTCAATTGTTTTAGGCTCATTTGTAGAATGGTGGGATTTAAGTGATTGTAATTGTGGATTTGACTTAAGAAGATTGAGCCACCGTCAACACCGCCAGCCACCACAATTTCGACCACCGCCGTCATCACTCCTGCCACCTCCGCCAGCCACAGTTTTTCTTGTGTATGCCTACCTTGAGGACAAGGTGTTTTTAAGGGGCGAGTATTGATACGTTTTGGGCCTTAGAGTATTATGGAATAATATAAGGGTATGTTAGCAATTACTTGGGAAGTAAGTTAAAGGCTAGGGTTTATAAATAGCGGTAGTAGGGAAGGAGAAAGGTATCAAATATATTGTAACCATTTTGGTATTAGGGCTTGAGATTGGTTCTCAAGAATGGGAGGTTCCAAGACCTATTAAATCTTGGTTTATCTTATAGTTCTTTTCCTTTTGATATCCATCTAAATTCTGGATCTTATCAGTTTCCTCATATCTTCGATCCAATTTGTGTTGAGTAGATATCCCTTCTTACTATATCTCTCTATTTAGAATGCTTGTCTCGGACTGTAAGAGTGTGGAAAAGCTCATTTGGGGAGTGGATGAGGGGAAGGGAGCTCATTTGGTTAAGTGGGAGGAGGTCTCCAAGGATTTGGGCCATAGCAGTTTAGGTGTGGGAATTTGTAATGTCGCAATAGAGCCTTGCTAGCTAAGTGGTTATGGTATTTCCCTATTGAATCTGACTCTTTTTGGCACGACGTTTTTTTTTTTTTTTTTGATAGGAAACAGAGAAACTTTTATTTGATGGTTGAAAAGGAACAAGAGAAAAAAAGTCAGATAATAAAGTTACAAAAGATGATTACAATGTGCACATAAAAAGGTTAAGTCATAGTTACAAAAAGGGGATATTCTATGACTCCAAAAATGCCCATTTGTATAGTAGCTTCAACAGTAGAGGTATATGAGGCTTGCGTGTCATTGAATATCCTTTTTTTTCTTTCACACCACCATGTTCAGAAGAATGCATAAGTCAAGTTCAACCATAGAGTTTCTTTAACAGTCTTGAAAGGGTTTCCAACCAAGATACAACTAAGGAAAGAAGATATATTCTCGGGTCAAACAAAAAACCAACCAAAAATATCAAAAAGCTGGTTCTAGAAACTTTCGGCCCAAGAACAATGAATAAAAAGATGATCTTGTGTTTCCTCTCCATTATAACAGAGGCAGTAGCAGTTTGGTGATGTAGCCATACTTTGTATCTTCCTTTTTAAAATATCATGAGTATTTAGTGCTTTATGGGCAATTTCCCATACAAGAAACTTGACCTTCTTGGGTTGGGGTCCCTTCCAAAGATTCATAAATAGCAGACCATGTTTAGCCGATGAGATGTCTTGACTAGAGGAGAACTTTTGCAATAGTGATTATGTAGAAAAAGTTCCATTGGCATCAAGCTTCCATTTCCATTCATCACAAGAATCATTCAGGGATATAACCTCCATTTGTGTGATAATTCAATCCATTCTATGATCTCTGATTCTATGGGGCTTCTACTAAGAGACAGGTCCCAATCGGAGGATGATTGTGACAAAAAATCAGCAATGGATTGATATTTTTTCAATGATAAATGATGCAGCAAGGGATATGTCTCTCTAAGGCTGATGGATTCTATCCATATGTCTTCCCAAAACAAAATATTCTTCCCATTACCCACCTTATGCACAATGTTGTCCTAGATGAGGATACTAGCTTTTTCAATGGATCTCCAAGGACCTTTTGATAGGTGTAAATTCTTCTTACCCGGTATGCATGGGTTGGTAGAGGGACCATATTTGTTGTTAATCATCACCCTCCACAGGGCATCTTTTCCTTTGCGTATCTCCAAGACCATTTTGCAAGCAAAGATTCATTTTTAAGACCAATATTCGGTATCTCAAGACCCCCTTGTTCAACAGGTTTTTTAACCGTAGACCACTTAATGAGATGGCTGGTAGCATTGCCTTTGTTACCCCTCCATAGATAGTTCCTGTATAATCTCTGAATCAATAGAGTAACTTTCTTTGGAGCCTTAAACGATGAATGAGAGGTAGTAAATTGGAAGGTTGCTAAGAGTGGCATTGATGAGGGTCAGTCGGCCCCCTTTAGAGATATTAGAGGAACTCCAATTGTGAAGTCGCTTCTCAATTTTCTCAATAATAGGAGTCCATAAACTAATAAGCCTTGGATTACCATTTAGTGGGAGCCCAAGGTAGGTGGCAGGCCAATCTCCAACAGTAAAACCATATTGTGTTGCCAATGATAAAGACTCGCTTTGAGTCAATCCGATAGTGTAAAGTCGGTGTTTTTGCAATTAACTTTAAGTCCAAAGATCCATTCAAATTCTTTAATCACCCCATCAGATTAGCAATCTTGGTGGGTTCTTCAGATGAGAAAAGTAGGGTGTCCTCAGCAAATTGGAGATGAGTAATCGAACAAGGTTCTGTGGCAGAATCAGTGAAAAGAAAGGGAGAGAGGGGATCACCCTGTCTAATACCTCTGGAGGCTTGAATCTTTCCCCAGGGCTTACCATTAATAATGATAGAGTAGTTGGCCGAACTAATGCATCCATTAATCCACAATCGCCATTTCGGTCCAAAGCCTTTTAGAATAAGAACTTCATCAAGAAGGTCCCAATACACAATCGCTATTTCGGTCCAAGGCTTGTCAAAGGCTTTTTCAATGTCGAGCTTGATCACAACACCTTTCTTCCTCTTCCTATGCCAATCATCAATAATTTCATTAGCAATAAGAGAGGCATCCAAGATTTGTCTATTAGCAACCAAGGCTGATTGATTCCAGGTGATACAATTGGGGAGCACCTTCTTCAATCTATTAAAGAGGGCACGAGCAATGATCTTGAAAATACTAGTGGTAAGACTAATGTGTCTAAAGTCGGAGACAGACTTTGCAATAGACTTCTTTGGGATGAGACAAATATACGTTTCATTAAGACTCACATTGATAATACCATTCTCAAAAAAATCATTGAACACTTTCTTGATATCATCCTTGATAATGTTCCATGATTTTTTAAAGAATTTTGAGGTAAAGCCATTAGGCCCAAGAATCTTGTTTGATCCAAGTGCCTTTACTGCACCATCAATTTTCAAATCAGTGAAGGGTGCTTGCAGCGTGTCGTTTTGATCTTGTGATAAGGAGGCCTAATCTAAGTTGCTAGGTACAGAGCCTCGCTGAGGAATTTTGGTAAATAGATCCTTATAAAATTTAAGGACTTCAGCCTCCATATCATCGTTGTTGGTCAGACTTTGATCATTGATAGATAAAATTTCAGTGACGATATTCCTTCTCTTATTCATAACAACCGAACCCTGAATTTTCGTCACCCTCAACCAACCATTTAATTCTGCATTTCTGTCTCCAGACAAGTTCTTCTTTAGCCACAATATTCATAAGATCAATTATACTATCAGACCTTTTCATTAGATCAGATTCATCAAGGGCTGCTACTTCCTCTTTTTTGTCCAGAAGCTCAATCTCATGTTGTAAGATATCTCTTTAAGGTTCCCAAAGATAGCTAGGTTCCATTCCTTCAGCATCCGTTTGAGGTTTTTCAGCTTCATAATAAGTCCATGACCAGGCCAACTGCAAATGGCATTTGTGATCCACCATTGCTTCAGTGTATCTGAGAAGGTTGGATGAGATAACCACACATTTAGAAAACGAAATGGGGTGGGGCCCATATCTCTTTACCCAAAGATAGACAAATAGGATAGTGATCAGAGCAAATTCTTTCAAGTCTCCTGGCCCAAATTTATTAATCACCGGTTCAGACATGAGGAACCTCTTTAGAAGAGAGAGGGTCTGCTCTGTTCTTCCATTAGACCAAGTGTAGCTGCCATTTGTTAAGATAATGTCCTATAATTGAGCATCAACAATTAATGTGTTGAACAATCTCATAGACAAAGTCTGGGTTCTGAAAGGAGATGATGATTTCTTTTCCCAAGTCCACCGAATCACATTGAAATCTCCCCCCAAGATCCAATTTGGAAGGCAAATAGTCTGTAGGTCATCGAATTCAGCCCATAACCGATCTCTCTCAGAAGCTCAACAAGGACCATATACTCAAGTAACCCAGAATTTGAATCCATCTGCAAGATTAAAGAGAATGGATAAAGAAAAAGTACCTTCAATCACATTTGATACTTGCAGAATGGATTCTTTCCACAGTATAACAATGCCTCCAGTAGAGCCTATAGCATCAACAGTGGCCCAAGATGTGTCTCTTGTTCCCCAAATGCTTTTGATAAAGTTCCTATCCATACTCGGTTGTTTCGTCTCCTGTATCATCACAACAGCTGGATTATGTTCCTTCAGAAAGCTTTTAATGAGAGCTTTCTTTTTCCACCATCCCAAACCTCTAACATTCCAAGACAAGATGATCATTTAACACTGTAGGACCCAATTCTCTTAGATGAAGCTTCTGTTGGTGTGTACTTCAAATTAGAATGAAGATTGTGGAGCTCTCTAAGTCCTTTGACTTTTTGTTTGTAGGTTTTGGAGGTTTTTTGACAACTAGGTATTTGCATAAGACACATTTTCTTTTTTGCCATCCAGGGGAACATGATAGGAAAAAGAACAGAAGTAATCGCTTCATCATCATCTGAGCCATCATCATCATCGATGTTGTTAGTAGGCACGAGGTTATTGTTAGTAGGTACGAGTCAATCCCTTTCAATGGCCTATGGATAGGGTCAAGACGTTTCTAGGAACCCTTGGAAAGACATTAAAGAAGACTTGCCTTATCTTTTTGAGGTTCATTCTAGTTCTGTGGGGGTTGGGAATGATACTTGTTTTTGGGAGGATACTTGAGTGGGAGATTGTCTTTGTTTCTCATTTCTTCATTTGTTTCACTTATATCTAGTCGAACATCGTATGATGGCATTCCAACATCCTTTATTCGATTGGGAGATGTTAGATGTTGTTGATCTTCTTAACTGGATGGAGGGGGATTTTTGTTGTGATTTGGGGTGTAGAGATGTTCTTAGTTGGGTCCCTAATCCCGTTTAGGGATTTTCTTGTGGAAGGTGAAAATTTTTAAGTGAAGTTCCGCCGAGGTTAATACCTTAGACATGATTATGAGGAAGAATCTCCTTATAAGCTCGACCTGTGATATGACTTTTTCAGCATGGAATCAAATTTTTTTGATGTGTTTGACTTCGTTTTGACTATATCTAAGGGTTGTATAGAGAGATGATGATTGGAGTTTTCTTTTTTTTTTTTTTTTTTTTTTTTCTCTTCTCCCTTTTGTGAGTAGAGGCAGTTTTTGTATAAAGTAGGGTTGTCTGCTCTTTTTGTGGGGACTTTGGCGTGAGAAAAGCAATAGAATCATTGGAGGGATGGAAAGTTCTCTTTGGACCTCAGTCATCAAACTTTTTTGTAATTATTCTCTAGGAATCATTTTACTAGATTGGAGACCCTTCTTGTTAATTCCCTTGTTTCAATTGTTTTTCTGTATGCTCTATGTATTGTTTTTTAATTTTTTTTTTTCTCAATGAATGGTTTGATAATTATAAGATAAGGATATTAGGGAGTTAGATTCTTGGCTTTCTACTTGCCATAACATTGGTAAGAGTTCTATAGCTACTATATTCTCTCTACTGTAACTTAATTAACATATGTTTTTATTTTGGTTTCATGCCAATTGGGAGACCTTTTTCTGACTCTTCTCAGAAACTAAATATATGATCTTCCATTTTCCTATAAATCCTTTTGAGTTAATTCTCTTTTCTTAATTATAAAAAAATTTGGGCATGGATTAAACATTGTAAATGAAGCCCATGGGCTAAATCTGCTTGGTTATATGCATCTGAATGATTGGCTATTTTGGCGAAGTCAAACCAGCTTAGTTTAAAGTTAGGTTCTTTTGATGTGTTCCTTTCGTAAAAGGCATTGTTGACTTAATATTTTCTTTAACTTCTTCCCAAGCGGCTTACTAGGTTTCTAATTTGGAGACTGCTTTTATGCCTCTATCCTCACAAATTCATTCATACTAGGATGATCAAATGTAGAGCAGGGGGAATGGTGCACTTTTCATGTCCTTTTCCAAGGACTGGTATAGAGGCATGTTGCTAGTCCTTGGATAAAGGATAGTAATCTCAGCATCATCTTGGATTCTTGGTTTTAGAAGGAACTTCACTAACAAAGAAGCTCTTGAGTGGGAAACTACTTATTGAAGATTTTTGAGGCCTAATTAGGTGAGGACAGTGGACAACCAAGTGTAGCAAATCCATGTTTGGTTGTCTGGTGATGTTAAATACTCTTCCTAATATAATAGGCAAAGATGGAAAGTTCTAAAAATATTAGGTTTGTTCTTACTGGGGTTTCTCCATATGGTGAGAAAATCTCTGCATTGAGTGGGTTAAATTTTCTTTTTGATTGGAAACAAGATTTCTTTGATGGCTACATTTGGCCACTCTGCAATTTCATCCTATCAATGAAATTGTTTATTATAAAAAAAATAAATACATAACGGTCATGGTCTGCACTGTAATTACAAAATAATTTGAAAGATAACTTGAAGAGGAGAAAATGAAACCCCCCAAATCCTTAATTCCAAGCTGTTTACTTTACTCAAAGTTGTGTACGGTTCTCCTATTTCTTTCCGACCAAGTCCCTCCAGAGTCCAGAGACATTTCAATAAATTTGACTTTCTCAATCATCTTACAAAGTATAGTAGGAAATTTAGCTTTCCCCTCAATAAGATCGTTGAACGACTTGAATCTTTATTGAGTTATCTGTTTTCCTTGTGCGTTATTTTGCTTACTCCCACCTTTTCAGTTGTTTGATTCCTGCACTGTATTTGGTTGGTTATTTATATTGTTTAACCAGGGCTTCAGGAAAGTTGATCCAGACCGTTGGGAATTTGCTAATGAAGGCTTCTTAAGAGGTCAGAAACACCTGCTTAAGAGTATTACTAGGCGAAAACCTGTCCACGGGCACAGTCAGCAACAACCACAGCAGTCTCATGGACAAAGTTCCTCAGTGGGAGCTTGTGTGGAAGTTGGTAAGTTTGGTCTGGAGGAAGAGGTTGAGAGGCTTAAAAGAGACAAAAATGTACTGATGCAGGAACTTGTAAGATTAAGGCAGCAGCAACAAACTACAGACAGCCAGCTGCAAACTATGGTACAGCGTCTACAGGGAATGGAGCAGCGACAGCAGCAGATGATGTCATTCCTTGCGAAGGCTGTGCAAAGCCCTGGCTTCTTGGCTCAGTTCGTGCAGCAGCAAAATGAAAGTACCAGACGCATAGGTGAAGCTAATAAAAAACGAAGGCTCAAGCAGGATGGAATTGCTGAGTCCGAGCATACTACTGTTCCTGATGGGCGAATTGTTAAGTATCAACCTCCCATGAATGAGGCAGCAAAAGCAATGCTGAGGCAGATTACAAAAATAGATACTTCACGTTTGGAACCTTTGAGCCACAATACAGATAGTTTTCTAATTAGTGATGGTTTGCCAGCAATGAACAATGGGAATTCTTCTAGCTCTGTATCAGGCGTGACTCTTCAAGAGGTATCTCTGACCACAGGGCCGTCATTGTTTAATTCAGCCGTTTCTGGTATTGCTCCTCATGGCCCCTCAACTGCAATACCAGAAATTCAATCATCACCCCAAGCTGCAACTTCTGACAAGGTTTCAACTGCTCCTTTTTCTGTCAATGCTTTGCGTGGTCGGGAAGCTTCTTCCTTGCCAGTTTCAGAGACAGATGTAATCATGCCCGATCTTTCCCAGTTAACTGAAATGGTGTCCGATAACACTATTGATGTTCCTGAAGTGGATTATAGGGTACTTGAGACTGGAAATGGTCCATATATGAGTCCGAGTTTGTTTGAAGCAGCCAATGGAACTTTTCCCGTTGAGATTGATAGCATATCGCCTGATCCCGATATTGATGCCTTCCTAGACAATTCCAACTTTTGGGATGATCTGCTTGTGCAAAGTCCAAGTCAGGAGGAGGTTGAGTTTATGGCTGGAGAACTACCAATTGAAATGCAGCAAGGAGAAGACATGTGGGACAAATCTAAACACGTGGATAGACTTACAGAACTTACGGAACAGATGGGCCATCTCTCTTCAGAAATTAGAAGGGTTTGAACTTGATCGTCAAATGTAAATCGGTTTCTAATGTCGATTAAGGTAAACTGAAGTTAAACTCATCCACTTACTATATTGATCATATTAATGAGATTGCGTATGTTTATTTCTGCACATCGTTAAGTTTATAATTTCTCCGTACTCTGATATCCATTCTTTTTCCAGGTTGCCCGTCAGTGATCGATGAAGACTTTTTGGATGAATGATCTCATATTCTTATATTTTGTGCTCTGACCAAACAATGTGCTAGATAGAACACTATGGAAAGGTATGTAAATACTATACACAAGTTTACAGTTATATCTTATTGGTCATGTGATGAATTTTGAATTTTATGTTGAGCCTGTTGGATTGGAAGAGTAGGGAAAAGGAATGGTAAGGAGATTATAGGCCATTAAGATTATCAATTTCGGGTTGGTTGGTGCCAATTGTACTTGCGTATGAGTTGAAGAACTTAGTTTCTCTTAGTGTATTATTACAAGAAGAGCTGACTGGATGCTAAATGATTTTCATAGGACATTTTGCATTGCATTTAATCTAAGATAGGTGCCAACAAGAACAGTTGTTCAGCGATATTAATGTCACCCAATGACCAAGAAGTCATGAGTTTGAATCCCCCATCCCGAATTGTTATAATCTCAAAAAAAAAATCTAAGATAGGTGTTTATAGGTTTGTTTGGCTCAACTTTGAATGTGATATGAAATATTGATCAAAAGAAGAATATCATTACAGCAATGAAGAGGAAGCAAGTAATATATATGTACAGTTGGGTAGACTTTAGTGGTTCAGTTGTTGCGATCAATTCAACTGAAACCACTGAAATCTACCCAAGTTTCAGTGATCAATTTATATTTTAAAATTATAAACTTTTTACGTGAAATGCTCACTCAATTTTTTATGATTTTGCTTTCTTTTGAAAGATAGCTGCTAACTTAAAAGCAAAACAGCGCACGCGGTGTGGGAGTTTCACGCTCAAATTTCCATTTTTTTTTTCATTGCTGTAAAAGGCTATTTGCTCTTCTTGGCGCTTTTTAAATAGTCTGATTTCTTTGATATTTCATGAAGTTTTGTCTCTTGTTTAACAATTTTGTCTCCCGGAATGACTATATAAAATTGAGATTTCTCAATAACAATTCTAAATTATGGGAAAATAATTATAAAAATAATCAAATTTTAAAATATTTGCGTTAAGTTATTAATACGTTTTAATATAATATTGTTAATACTCATCAACATAGTATTATTTAAGGCAAAATATAAATTTAGTCTCTATGGTTTGAAGAAAGTTAGAGTTTAATTCCTATAGTTTGAAGAAAGTTAGAGTTTAATTCTTATGGTTTGAAAAAAGTTAGAGTTTAATTCTTATGGTTTGAAAAAAGTTAGCGTTATTAGGTGAATTACACATCATTAGCCAATTTGTTGAGTTACTTGTAATTTGGGTTAATATTGAGGGTTAGTTAACTAATCATGAGAGATGTGTAGGAGCTCATATATAAGCTCTATTTGGAGGTTTCATCTTCTTTGAGAGAGAGAGTTTAGAAACCCTAGCCACCTTTGAGAGTTCTTGTACAATCTTAGCAATGGCATTTTGATGGTGAATCGATCAATCTCAATCGATTCATAACACTGGAGTAAGGAGATTCCCGAACTACTTAAATCCGGTGTGCTTTGTCTCTCTTCTCCATCCTTCTTTATTTGGTTTGATTTCATCGTTATTTGGTATTTTGTTTGATTTTGGTTTAAATCTATCATTTGCAATCTGATTTAGAGTATACATCTAGCAATTTTGCACTATAATTTGGTATCAGAGCTAAATTTCACCATGTATTCGATTTTATTTTTGGATCGATTTTGCATCTGTTGTGGTATTTTCTTTAAAATCAAATTCTGATTTCGATTTCTTAAGAATCAACAATTTGGAAAGTCCTTTGAGCGTTGTCGGCTTTGGATTTGTAGTTTTCGGCCTTAAAGCGATATCTCGCAAAATTGGATTGGTATTTCCACGATTTTGGTTCATTAGCGTGGAGATCTAATAGTCGATATCATCAATCTGAATAATCGGTGGTATTATTCACTTTCACCGATTTGGATGTTGGTCATGGCGTTGTTTTCTTTGGATTTCGGCGGCGAAATTGAATAATCGGCTGTGGTGTTTTGATGTTGAGTTTGATTTCGGCAAAGTTTGGCAATTTTCAGAAATTGTATAGGAGAACTTTTCTAGGCGGTGAATTTTGGCATTTGGTGAATTTTTCTTCAACAATAAGTCACAATCTGATTTCTTAATTGAAATCATTTAGGATTCCAGCTGTACTTCATTATGGAGATGTGTTACAATTAAGTTTCATTTTAAATTGAAACTCGCAGTAACCATTTTGCAATTGGGCTCCCATTGGTGGGTGTTTTCAACATCTCAAATATTCTTCTTATTTGGTGAGGTAACTTTGATTACCTCCAGAGTTAAATTCATTTGGAAGCACACGTATTTGATTTCTAGTGGGAATAGTTGCTTGGTTGGAATTTGAGTTGAAAATTGTTTTAGCATGCTAAATTTGAGTTATCATGCTACAAATTGAAATTGAAATTGTACCAAGAATTTGTTCAGTTATGAGCATGCCATTGTTGTGAAGATTTTGAGAATTGATTTGAAATTATGAGACTGATTATTGTGATAGCTGTTTTGTAATCTGATTGGGTAATTTTGATTTGTTGAAATTGTCGTTTTCTTGGTTGAGACTTGCATCCTCTGAATACTCTGCTTTCCTTATTGTGATCATCTAAATATGTCGGTGAAATTTGTCATTGATAAATTTGATGGGAAATGAGACTTCAGTTTATAAATAAGAAAGATGAAAGTCTTGTTAGTGCAACAGAAAGTTGCAAAAGCCTTAGATAATCCTCCTAAGTGGTCATCTACCATGACATATGATGAGAAATTAGAGTAATGTGAGATTTCCTATAGCACAATCATCCTGCATTTGGCCGACAATGTCTTGAGAGTCAAACCTATTAGACTTTCTAATTCTAGGGAAAGTTTGAGTGCAGTTAGCGAGGAATCAATTCCTAATCTCTGAATATGCCTTTCCGTTGATTCACCTCAGGGACTCTCTGTCTTTGTTGAGACTGAAATTCTACTTATTGAATGTGTGCCTGAAGGTATATCAAGTAGTCTAGGGGGGACTTAGTAAGGAAAGCACAGAGATGTCATAAGCAGGAAACAAGGAGTTCTAACTCTCGTCCCACGCCCTCTATTCAAATTCCCTGGGATTCACTGCCTGATCTTCAAGGAACGAGGATTGAGCAAAACAAGTCAGGATTTGATTATGAGTTTGTGGTCTAGGAGTTTCTGATAGTCTAAGGGTTAGTAACATAGAAGATGTAACCTCTTTGTGGTCCAAACTCGAAGAATTCTACATGTCTAAATCTCTATCCAATAAGATTTATTTGAAGGAGATGCTATTTGGATTTAGGATGGATCCTTCTAAGAGTTTAGAGGAAAACATTGATACTTTCAACAAAATTTGTGGCGACTTGCCCAATTGTGGGGAGAAGCTCGATTCTGAGAATCAAGCTATCATTCTCCTTAATTCGTTACCCAAAAATTTCAAAGAGCTTAAATCAGTCATTAAGTACGGTAGAGATACTATGACCCTAGACATTGTTTTTTATTCTTTGTGATCTTGGGATTTGGAAATGAAAATTGAAAAGAAGGATTTTGAGACCTTGTTTGCGAAGATTAAGTCTTCTAAAGGCCAAGACAGTTCGTCAAGTAAAACGAGCTCTGATTTTACAAAGGGGGAACAACCATTAGAGCAGAAGACATTTACTTGCAATTATTGCAGGAAAGGTCATACGAAGTATGATTGTCCCATTCTGAAGAGGAAAGGTAAGTTACCTGTTCGGATAGTTGATAACGATTCAGCTAACTTACTCAAAGATTCTGATTCAGGCGAGGTGCTCTTGACCGAAAATTCTAAAAATTTGGACCCTTTCTGATAATTTGTTGATCATGGACTCTGGTCGTTCTTTCCACATGTCCCATTTTGAGCACAATTTTGAAAATTTGAAATTTTTGAAAAATGGCAAAGTTTTATTGGCTAATAACCTTCAGCTTGAGATTAAGAAAGTAGGTTTTGTTCGGTTTAGCATGGATGACGGTTCCGTCAAGTTGCTAACAGATGTGAAATTTGTTCTAGGTTTTCAGCGAAACTTTATCTCGTTAGGTATTTTGGATGCTGCTGGTTATGACTACTCGTCTTGAAATGGATTACTCTCAGTGAGTAAAAATGAGAAAATTAAGTTGTCTGGAAAGCTTACCAATGGTTTATATATTCTGCAATTATGTTTTTAGCAAGACTTCTAGTGCAAGTTACATCATCTGCTTTTTGGCCATTTGTAGCTGATTTTTTGGTTGCATCTGGTTGTTTTGTTGTGGAGTTTACAGATCTCTTGACTTATTGTCGTTTAAAGATTTCTTGATTTGAGAGTTTGATATGGAAGAGGTTTTGTTTTGTTCGTTTGGAGTATTTGTTTGTGCTTTTGTTTTTTGCCATTCACATAGCACTGTTTGTTAGTTTGTTCAGCAGTTACATGGATTTGACATATTTTGATGCAGCGTTCTGAGCATTCAGATTTCTGATTCGAGCTTTGTATTTTAGGGTCATTTCGGTCTGAATGCATTTGCTGATAAGTTTAGTCCGACTAGACATCTTGACTTCAGTTTTGAGCTGCTTATGTCGTTCTGAGAGGAGATACCTCATTTGCTTTGTTTCCATGTTATTTGGCAACGTTCTGTTTGAAATCTAGTTTTGATTGTCTGTTTTCGAAAATGTTCTTTGAAGACAGGTTTGGTTGCCGTTGGTGGATTGAGTTCACCGTCCTGCTAAAGTTCTGAATTCTGAGGTCTTGAAAACCATTCTATTTTGTTCGTGCCGAGCAAAGTTATGATCCAGTTTTGTCTGAAATTCTGATTTCCATTTTGTTTTATGATATGTACTTCAAGAAGGTATTTTGTTATTAGGTGAATTACACATCATTAGCCCATTTGGTGAGTTACTTGTAACTTGGGTTAATATTGGGGGTTAGTTAACTAATCATGAGAGATGTGTAAGAGCTCATATATAAGCTCCATTTGGGGGTTTCATCTTCTTTGAGAAAAAGAGTTTAGAAACCCTAGCCACATTTGAGAGCCCTTGTACAATCTTAGCAATGACATTTTGATGGTGAATCGATCAAGCTCAATCCAGTGGAGTAGGGAGGTTCCCGAACCACTTAAATTCGATGTGCTTTCTCTCTCTCCATTCTTCTTTATTTGGTTTGATTTCATCTCTATCTGGTATTTTGTTTTAATTAAAGTATAGATCTAGCAGTTCTGCACTACAGTTAAAATTTAGTCATTGTAATTTTATAAAATCTAAAATATAGTTCCTATCATACATAATCGTTAATTTATAAAAAAAATATAAAATCTCACTATTTATGCATAAATTATATGATTTTTTTGTTAATCTATCTCTTAATCCATAATTTTATCAACGACATATAAATAACCAACTTTTAAATACCTAATTCGCTAATATTTAGAAATGACAAAAACTATTTTTTAAATTTTATCAAACCATAGATACTAAATTCTAGATTTTAAAATTATAAAAACTTAATTCTATATTTTTTAACTAAATTATAATTTTTTAAACCATAGAAATTAAATTTTAACTTCTTTTTAATTAAAAAAACTAAACTCATATTTTACGTTATTTATTATTAATACAATATTTATATTACTAATACAAATACAACATTATGTATTATTAATACAATATTATTATTAGCACCTATGGCAGAAAAAAAATAATAAATAAATCTTTTTAAAAGTGACTATGTTTATAATTATTTTCAAAATGTAACTAATCTTATAAGTTTCTCAAAATTATATTTCTTATATAAAAAAAAAAAAAAAAAAAACTATTTCAAAATCATATAAAAATGAATTATATTTTGTTAGTTGAGATTAGGGGTAATTTCGGTTCGATTTTTGTCGGTTTTATACCAAACCGATATCTTCGGTTTTTAAAAAATTGATCCGATCCAATGTCCAATAAATATAAAACCATTGGATCGGTTTTCTATTGGTTCGGTTCGGTTTTGGATCGGTTTTCGATTTTGATTTCAATTAAAATTGAATTCATATTTTCATTTTTTAAAGTTAAAAATCTGGAAATTTATACCCTATATCACATCTTCACCACCAAACACATCTACAAGATCTTCTCATCTCCTTGCTGATACAATAAGCACTTAAAGCACTATTTCAAATCAATAAATTTAATAGCTACTTTCTTCACTCCATCATTCTATTTCAAATAAATTCATATATGCACTTATTGCATGTTTTTACCCATGCCAATCATAGATGGCTTTGCATAGAAAGACAATCTGCATTTTCTTCATATAATTAACAAACATCAACTTGATGAGCTTTAAATTCTTCTGATATTAAGAATTCAAAACTAGGGAATGACAAGATAGACATTAAGTAAAATCACTAAGTTTTGTTAAATCGTAAAACGTAACGTGTATCGAAATTAAAA
>JBBMKA010000021.1:17543162-17556443 GCA_037833695.1 Sechiopsis laciniata | reverse complement strand
CTCTGTTTCTCTCTTTCTTCTTTATCACTTTTCTCTTCTTCTTCAAGCTTATACAGTAGAAGCTTATCAAGGTTTCAGGTTTGTACATTTTTTAAAGCTTTTTTTTTTTACTTTACCAAATGAAATCGTTGAGGCTTGGCGGTAACTCTGAGGCGGTAGCCTTTGTTCCAAGAGGCGTAAGTCTCATTTTTTACCCTCAAGGCGTAAGCCTTGAGGCTTTTTACTTCCGCCTCGCCTCAAGGCACGCCTCGAGGCGTACGCCTCTTTCGATTTTTGAAACACTGATAACTACTCTAAACAACTCCTCATTTTTACTACTAAAAACAACTCCTCATCTCTAACCACTCATTTCTAATCATTCATTACTCAAAATAACTCCTCATTTCTAATCATTCATTTCTAACTCCTTAAAATAACTCATTTTTAACCACTCATTTCTAATCATTCTTTTTACTACTCAAAATAACTACTCATTTAAATCCACATCCAAACAAGCTATTGTCACTAACTACTCAAAATAACTCCTCATTCGAACACCTCCTAAGGGGGAAAAACCAGTGTTTTAAAAGGCGCGCCTGGGTTCAAGTCTCACCTTTAGCGCCTCGCTTGTCACAGGCGAGGCGCGTGTAATAAGGCGCGTGCCTTATGGCGCCTTACGTTAAGCCCCGGGCGCCAAAAGGCGCCCGCCTTGTGGGCTTTTTTTTATTTCCGTTGCGCTTTTTGTGTTTTAGATCCACGTAATAGGTCATTTGAAGCGCGTGAAGGTCGATAGTTGAATATTATGTATGTTTTATATGTTATTCTTGGTTAAAACTTCATTTATGTCCATGAAAAGTGTTGTTATTGTGTATACACACATATATATAAGTTTTTTGTGTTTTTTTATATAGTGCGCCTTAAGTAAAAAAGTCCTTATCTTTTGGTGCGCCTTGCGCCTCAAGCTCAGGCTCCAGAGGGCCATTGCGCTTTAGTGCGCCTTGCGCTTTTTAAAACACTGGGAAAAACTAAAGAAAACACAAATTTGAACTCATACAAAGAGTTTTGAGCGCTGTTTTTTTTATATGAAATCCGGTTCTTGTATATATGGGTAATGGGCCCAATATTGAATCAGCACATCGTGCAGAGTATTTGAAACATAAATACAACTGCATAAACATAATACTCTCTGAAGTTCTGAACCTAACCCAAAAATCAATCACCAAGAAACTAAATGCAGAGAAAACCCATTTACCTTCTGGATTGCACAAGGAGTGCACGTTGTTCAAGATTTTTTTCTGAGCTGGCATCTGACTCACCGGCTGTGTAGCTGTGTATATAGGTTCAACCAAAACCACGTTGCATTCCAATGTTAATAATTGTAATAAGTTAATAAACCAAAGAATATAATATTATCTAAATCTAATGTAGTTTGAAATCAACAAACTGTCCTGGCAAATAACTTATATCCGGAGGAGCAAGTCAACATGTTTCTTTGGGATAATAGCTCACCTCTTTTTCACAACTCTCTCTTTTAGATGAAATGGAATTACTTTACCTTATTTTTTCTCTTTTTCAGGAAAAATAAAAAGACAAAAAAGCACATATGTTTAAATGAACCTGAAATATCTAGAAGGTAGAACAGCCTGGGGAACAAAAGGTGTATATGCTGTTTCCCTCTCAGCTGCAAGTCGTTGAGCCTTCTGAAACTCCTTCAACACTGCTTGAAAATCTTTAGCAAGTTTAGCATCTGCAATTTTCTTGCTGGCCTGCATAATTGTCCAATTGTTTGAGAAAGTAGGAGGGATAATTTTCAAATTACTAACGAAGTAGGTGATATACTGCACGCCCTAACTCATATATTCATACTCTATCCTCGTTAATGGATCGTGAAACATATATTCAAATCAGAGAAGTTAAATCTTTAAACCATGCTTGAGATTGCTTACTCTCCACACTACCACTTCACATAAAGAAGCTTTGTGTGGTGTGGGCGGTCGGAAGAGGATGAGGGACTTTTGGCGAAAGAGTAGAGAGTTAGGAAAGAGTCTTACATTAACTTCAGCGTGATGATCTATGTCACTGGCTAGTTTAAGTTTAGCCGAGGTGTCTTTAACCAACTGTCCAATATGTAACCTGGTCTTATGCCTGCAAGGTAGGACAACAAAGGAAAAGGATTAAAACATTCTCTGGTAGGAACAAAGATCAAAATGGATATTGCAGATAAATAAACACTAAATAGTAGTGTCTCTAAGATAATTGACAGGGTAAATTTAATTACTCAATGAGGATTTGACCATGCATATGTATGTCACAACTAAAATCAGCAGAATTTCATCATATTTGTATGGTTTTGGAAAATCTAGGTAAAGATTGAGCATATCTTAATCATGAGAAACGTATGTAGCCAATTGCCTTTCAGTCCTACAGAATACAAAAGTGCAGATCATATGCTATTTTTAACATTAAGTTGAAAAATCCCTTCCTTCATTGTTCGTTTAACCGAGAGTTCCCTCAAACCCTGGCGCCTGGGCAGTTTTGTTCCACTATTTGTTGAATAAAGTCTTGTTTCTCTAAAACAAATGAATAAACCCAAATCACATATGAATAAACTCCAACCTTGTGGAACCACTGGCATCACAAATGGCTCCTAATCCTACTACCTTCCCAACAAAACTGCGGAGAGACAAAAACTAAAAGCTCTAGAAACCTCATGGTGAAAAAACGAAGGACGAAGATAGCCGTTCGCTAAGGACGTTATGGCGCTAGTCAAAACAAAGGGTATTCCACATGCAGATCTTATCCACGGTCAGAACCTATTCCCAGAGAATTCCCCCATCAGGGGAAAACAATCGCCGAGAACAACGTAAAAGACAAAACTCGAAAGAAACCCAAAATTCATACGGATGCAATCAAAATAAAGGCAAAATCACTCCAACAAGAGACAAACCGCACCGTAATATCCTCCTCAAAAGTAACACCGATCTAAGATTCGAACTAACAGACGACACAATTCACACAAAATGCCAAAGACGAAAATCAGAAACCCTAGAATCAAAACAAAAAAACAAAAGAAAAATTAAGAGAACTCACAGCTTCTCGCGTAGGTCGGGGGTATCCTTGGGCGTTCCTAAGGTGTTAACAAGCCGCTGAAACGTAGCGACGGCGGTATTGATCTGAAAAATACCAGATGCGACGGCTTGCGTGGGATCTTGTTTGCCATTGATGAGGTCTCTCCTGGAAGAAGCAAAGGGACGACCAGCCTCGATATCTTGAAAGCTCATGTCCGAAGAAACCAAAAGAAAAGCGAAATTCAGAGCAGGAAAAGAGGATCGGAAGAACCCTAGAACGTGAATTAGGGCAATGGAAGATTGGCCTTTCAGGAATTCGCAATCACGGGGAGAGACGAATTCAAGTTTTTAGAGAGAGAAAATGTGTTGAAGGAGAGAGAAAGGGAATTTATAATTTGAACGAGTTTTGTTTATGATTGTGGACGCCATCGCCGAAGATGGTGATGGATTCTATATTGGGACACGTGTGTGGCTGCGATTTCTCCGAACCTTCCCTCGAGAATGACGAGGAGATTAAAACTTATTAATTATTTACTTACAAAATTAATTTACAAACAAGACCTTTATTTTGCCAAAAACAAAACAAAAAACTTTTTATCTTATCTTAATTGTGGTAAATTCCACGACACTCTTTGAAATTTTGAATTGACATTTTCCTAATTATTACCAATGAGTTATTATCATCCATCTTTACAATTACAAATATTTAAAATAAACATTCATTTCTAATTATTTGAAATAAATTATCATTTTCAAATCACAAAATAATTACTTATTTTTAACTTTTTCATGTAATTCTTTATTAGATACCTAAAATATTTGATAATCTTAATTTATAATTTACTTCAAAGATATCATACTTTGCTTTTTTTTTTCTTTTTTTTTTTGTGTCCACTTAAACTTTTATATTAATTAATAATTTTATTAAATTTTTAGATAAAATAAAGATTTAGTGCATATATAAATTTTTTATTTTATATATATACATAACATTATAAAATTTTGATTTACAAAAATGTTAGAAAATTTGCAATTAATATTTTAAAATAAAGTTTTATGTTTGATTATATTTTAATAATTAAAGTCTATGTTTTCCTATTATATTACAACAGGTCTTTTTTTTTATTCCTATTACATGTCTGTTATAATTTTAAATAAACAAAAATTTTATTTATAACAATTTTTTATGTCATAATACATTTAAGTTTTTTTTTTGTTAAATTTTTAACTTTAAATTGATTAAACATTTATTTATAACAAGCTATTATTAAGTTCAGTTTTGATTAAAATTAATTTTAAATATGTTATATGCATCAATTTACATAAACTAATACGATTGACAGGAATAAACTTTGTATTAAAATAATATTTTAACTAAAAAAGAATGGAAAATATAGTTCTTCAAAAAAAATCAAGGGTTATATCAAGTTGGTAATTTATAAATTTCTTTTTTCAATAATTTTTCATTCTTATTTTTAAATTCAATTAGAATTAAACATGCTGTGTACAATATTTTAGCATTATTTGAATAGTTTAGATATTTAAATCAATTTTCAAAACAAAATAATTAGAAGAGATAAATTGACAAATATTAATGAAGATGAGAGATTAGGTAGAAATGAACAAAAGTTTTATCATAAATATTGTCTATATAAATCAAATTAAAATTTATAAAATAAAATAAAAAGAACAACCTAACCCCTCATCCAAATGAGGTATTTATGCAACTCTTCCACGAAAATTTTCATTCAAACGAGTTTTTCTTGCAACTGCTTCACCAAAATCTCCATTCAAATGAGTGATTACCTGTAATCCCTCTACAAAAAATCATATTCAAACGAATTGTTACATAAATCTCAATTTATAGTCACTCAAAATAATTCTTCATACTAGTCACTCATTCAAATTACTCCTACAAAAACTCATCCGGGAGTCTTAAGTGTAAATGTCTACTTAAAAATATATATATATATATATATAGATAGATAGATAATGTGTAAATTATACCGTATTTATATTAGTGTCTATTTGAGAAATTTGGAGAGGAAAATAATTGATTTTCTCCAAAATACCTTAGATATAACTTTATTTTTTACTTTATTATTATTTTGTAAAAAATACTCTTTTAGTTCTTAGCTTTGAGGTATAATTTCAATTTTGGTCACTACATTTTAAAATTGAACCAATTTACTCTTAGACATTTCAATGATACTCGGTTTTTGGTCTTTGAGATAAAAAAAATATCATTACTTACATAAGTAATCTTGACTAAAATAATAACTAGACTAGTTCTAAATTTCAATGTATGGATGAAGGAATTATTTCAATAGAAGCTACGTTTGCAATTTTTTTTGGTGAAAATCGAATGATTAGTTGACACTAATCCTGTTTTCCCAAGTAACAATCTTCTCATTATAACTATTATATTGGTTTATATTGATTTTAATGTGAATCGTCAAGTTTTTTACTTCTAAAATCTAATCATGTTATCTAAGCATGCACAAAGTAAACTCACAACCTTGAACCGAGTGATCCTCCAAATCGCGCTCTCAAGTAGATAGGGGTGTACTTGGGTTGGGTTGGGTTGAGAGAGGTTTTCAACCCATCCCAAATTTTCGGGTTGGTCATTTTTCCAATCTAACCCAACTCAACCCAACCTTTATATTTTTGGGTTGGGTTGGGTCATCGAGTTCTATAGTATATTATAAATATAAATATCTTTTATCAAATCAATCCTACATTATACATAAACAGAATACAATTTCCAATCAAGGTAATGAAATAAATATAAATATTAAATATCATGGTTCATATAGAAGATTCCAACTATATAACATAAAACAAATAGATAATTAAAACAACAAAAATAGATGACATAATTCGACTTTTATAAAATAAATATATAATTAAAATCAACAAAAATAGATTACATAATTTGACTATATATAGATTATAAAGACTTCAAAAAAATATTAAAGAATATGAGAAAATAAAAAGTCTAACAATAATAATTAAATAAAATAAATTTACCCATATATAATTATGTTATAGGTAAAAAAAAAAAAAATTAAAATAAAGAATCAATTCGGGTTGGTCTAGTTGGGTTGGGTTACTTTTAGGTCAACATTTGACCCAACCAAACCCATGAACATTTCATGATTTTGAACCTAATCCAATAAAAAAATGTATTTAACTCAACTCAACCCGTTAAATTGGGTTGGGTTAGTTCGGTTTATTCGAATTTTGGGTTGTTTGAACACCGTTACCCTAGAGGTGTTATGTAAACCGTCAACTTAAATACAATATCTCCATTTTTTTTGTAGAAACTTTCTTAGGTAGTGATCCAGAGATTTTCATTAAGTCACAATGCTCTTTAATTAATCTAGTTAACTAAAGAAAGTGAAAACATAATTTTATTAATCATGATTCATTTTTATGGATTATTAGCTCTACCGTATTTAAAACTAGGGGTGTTTAAAAAACCCGACAACTTGAGTAACTCGAACCAACCTAACCCAATTTGACGGGTTGAGTTGTGTTAAATACATTTTTGGGTTGAGTTGGATTCAAAATCATGAAATTTTCATGTGTTGGGTCGGGTTGGATTGTGTTGACCATAATTATATGTTATTTAATTATTTAGATTATGTATATTTATTTTATTTAATTATTATTGTTAGACTTTTTCTTTTCCAATTTTTTTTTAAGTCAATATAATCTATATATCATGATAAAAATATATACTAAAATTATGTATCTATTTTTGTTGGTTTTAATTATTTATTTGGAGTCGACATCATCTATTTTTGTTGTTTTAATTATAAATTTGTTTTATGTTATATAGTTTGGTTCTTCTATATGAACTATGGTATAACTAATAGTGAGTGATTTTTAATTGAATATTTTATATATTTAATATTTATATTCATTTCATTAATTTGATATGATAATGATTGAATGCTGTATTTTGTTTATGTATAGTGTATGACTAGTTTGTTAAAAAAGATTTATATAAACAATGTATTGATGTATCCGATCACTCAACTCAACCCAACCTAAAAATATAAGGATTATGACGTGTTGAAAAAATGATCAACCCGAAAATTTGGGTTGGGTTGAAAATCTTTTTCAATCCAACCCACCCATATTTAAAATCATTTAAAAAAAATTATATTCATTTTAAAACAGATTTAAATGAATATTTTGGGTCACTTCTAAAAAACCATTTTGAACATAATCAAATAAATAACAATTATTTGTGGTGTAATCTACATGCTCAATAATTCCTAAAATATAACTATTATAGAGTCTTTTTATCCTATGCTCGGATTTTATACCTATATGACATGCAACCTACCTCAAGTGTAAATAAATTATAATAAAAGATAATGCGCGACATGATTGGGTAAATTTTAAATAATCATATTACAAAAATTTCAGCCACACATATCTTGATCTTCATAATGTTGATCTAATGGAAGCACAAAATCAAATCTCCTTAAATTCTAAAATACTTTAAAATTATCTTTTGAAATATTTTTCAAAAATATTTTTGGGTCAAATTTTTTAAATTCGATTTTAATGTTTTTAAAAACTAAGATTGCTATTTAAAATTATCTTCGACTATCTCCGAAAGATATTCAAATTTTAAAAAATCTTAAATTTAAAACCAAAGATTTATCTAAAATTAACTACTAATATTTTCTAAAAATATTTAGTCAATTTAAAATTTTTCCACCAAATATCTTCAAATATTAAGTTAAAATTAAAAAATCTTATTTATGAATTGCCCTATATATTTTCTAAAAATATAAATAATTTTAATATCTTCCAAAAGTATTTAGATGAAATAAAGAAAATCTCAAATTTTTTTGGAGATCTCCAAGGAGACCCAACTGGACGAACTTGGTCTAGTTTTAGCCTGGAGTGCGACTTGCACCCTCATGGCTCCAAGCCACACCCACGTGGCTCTAAGCCACGGGTTGTGGGTTTCATAGCTCCAAGCTACAACTCCAAGGGTCGCTTGCAGCATCAAAGTTGCGGTGGCTGCTGCGAACGGCCAACCTTTGGTCTCTTCTTTGGTCTTGGTCCTTCTATTCTTAGCCATCTTTTGTCTTCCAAAATTAAAAGAATAGTACAAAGCTTTCTATACCCAATTAATGGATGTAAAATTGACCTAAAAAAACTAATGCCCTTTAGTCATGTCTCTAGTCTAATATTTACCATAATTAGAGATGTTCATTTGTTCTCTCATGCCAATGAAAGGTGGGTGTCATTTGTTCAAGTCCTAGAATCAAATCTTTAGAGAATTATTCTTCTACTTCCACAAAAATAGAGAAGGAGTGAATTCTATCTTGTGACGTCATGTTCCCAACTACTCACTACGAAAATCCTCAACGTGAGGGGCATATCGAACCAACAACGTTGGCTGTTCTCACTCATGTATATAAAATGACGTTTTCACTAGCAAAAGTTCAGAACTCACTCAGGATTGAGATCAAACTAGCATATGATCGTCCTAGTGAAATATTTATCTACGTCTACAACGAAATCACTAGAAAGATGAAGTATTTATGGTATAGTCTTATGCAAAACTCTTTTGCATTGGCACCCCATTAACATGTCTCTACATGAACAACCAAGATCAAGTTGTCTACAATTATTACAAACGAGGTCGTACTAACAGTGTCATCAAGACAAAGCAACCAACCTAAGTTCATATACTATAAACAATTTTAGGTCATCCACTTGGACGTAAATTCGCTTGAATATCCCACATACATATCCAAGTATTCATCGTTATGACCTTGGGTTTAACACCATTATCCATTTAATGTGTTTGGTTAGGATAATGTAAAAAATAAATAATATTTAATAACTCTTTATTAATTATAACTGAATATATAAATGTTCTTTTACTTACAAACTATTAAGCTTTTAAGCACAACTCTTAACATAGATTCATTTAAAATAAATAAATAAATAAATTTTTGCTGGATTTGTTAAACTAAATAGAAAAAAAAGTGTGGGATATTAAATTTCACCCTTATTTTTAATTTAATATTTAGAAGATAAAAATCACCATGTATATATATTTCTTTCTTTTTTTTTAGTACATATCAGAAAAGGGAGAACAAATATCCAACCAAAAAATGAAACCATTGTGCCAATACCTATTCGTTGTATATATATTTCATTTAAAAGTATAAAAAGTTGGCAATGTGTTTTTTGAATTTTTATTGTAATTATTTTTTTTAAAAAAATAAAATCTACGCAAACTGCCAAACGCTATAATAACACTTTATCAATCTATTAGTCATTATTCGAGTCAACGGACTGTTGTATCTTTAAGAGTTTCGTTATGTCACGACTAAAATTAAGTATTAATGATTTAAAAAAAAAAGTATTACTAAAATATTAAGGTAAGAGTATTTGATTTAAAATAATGAGACAAAAATGAAACTCAAACCAAAAAGTTAAGACGAAAATGGTATTTTTTCTAAAAATATTTTATAAAATCCGAAATTATCCTAGAATTATTTAATAATTTTACGAAAAACAAACTAAATTGTACTTTAAAAGGCGTTTGCATTTGATAAATATTTAACTTCTAATTTGGTAATTTCACAGATGAGGTTGAAAGACTTAAAACTGTAAGTTGCAACGTGCCCCCGTCACAGTTTCCGTGCAGGAAGCTGTCCCGTTATGGAAATTCCCCCGTCCCGTTAACGGACCGTTTAGAATACGCGTAGGTAACTTGACGCGCGTACTAGCGCGTGTAGTAAACGCTCCTTGAACGAAATATCTCGATACTATAAATATTCCATCAAAACAAAGTTTTGTTCGTGCCTTAGCTATTTTTCTCTCATCAGAGGCGCACCAAGAGAATCTCAAATTCAAAATCAAAATCTCCGTTCAGATTCGTTTAGGTTTCCGTTTTCCGGCGATCGTAGGTTGATTCCGTCCGGTTCCGGCGATTTTATCTTCCTCATTTCCTGCGATGTCGGTTAGTACTTCGTGAAATTTCCCTCTTCTTTTCGTTGTATTTGAAGATTGGGATTGGGAGGTGAGAAATGGTTAGGTCAAGATTTCTTTAGGTTAGACTTGAAGTTTTGTTTTGAGGTTTTTAATTAGGGTTATGACGAATTACTGCAATGTTCGGCGAAGGGGTTAGATCTCTTGTGGTTTACGTTTCTGTTTGACTTTCCCATTTAGGGGTTTTGTGTTTGGTTAAGATTTTCCCAATCTGTGTGCAAGAATCAATATTAGTTTTCAAGTAAATGAGTCTATATCTATGTTTTGATTGATGAAATGTATTATGAGTTTGTGCTATGTTCGTTTCTCACACTGAATCTGGAGCGTTATGTCTGTAATTTATATTTCACGCATTTGGATCGTAATATCTGCTTGGAATTTTCATTCTTTTTGGACATCACGGCTCAGTTGTAGCGATGAATTTATGCAACTTATTTTGAGATAGTGGGAGTGAAGTGTTCAAGCCAACTACCTAGGAATTAATTTCCTATGGTTTTCCTTGCCATCCAAATGTTTTAGGGTCTGTCGCTATGTCCCGTGACAATAATCGAGATGCGCACAAACTGGCCAGTGAGGGATATCAAAAAAATAAAAGAAAAAAGATAGAGAGGGTTTTCTTGAAGTTTGACCTAAGTGCTTGTTTTGCACATAATAGAAACTGTAAAATTCTGTATGCAGGTCAAGACTATTAAAGTCAGCAATGTCTCCTTGGGAGCATCTGAACGAGATATCAAGGAGTTCTTTTCATTTTCTGGTGACATTGAATATCTGGAAATGCAGAGGTTTGTGTACTATTGTTATTTAGGTTTCTGATACATTTTTTTTTTCATTTGATTTTATGCAACTACTGAGTTTTTGTTTATGTAAAGTGAAAGTGAGCGGTCTCAAATTGCTTATGTGACCTTCAAGGATGCACAAGGAGCAGAGACCGCCATGCTTCTGTCCGTAAGTTCACTTTATAGGCAATATCTATAGTTCATAGTAATTATAAAAGGTTTATTATATTTCTATCAAAATAAATAAATAAAAGTTTTATACCCCATTGACATTATAACTCTTGAAGATTCAATTATAGTGGAGCTGTTAGTCAAAGTATGGTTGGCAGTATGGTTTTATACCTCACTGGTGTTCTTGGCTGTTATTAGTGGGGGCACATAGCCTTGTCTAGGGAGAGGATGATGCTTTAAGCTGGTCTTTATTTCTATGAAGAAATTAGTAAGGGTCCAATGGCCTTTACATTTCATCTTCTATTTTTTTTACCTAAATCTTACAATCATATCCACCTTCGTTGATTTTTCATTAAAAAAAAATATATATCTTGTTTCCAATTTACGATCATAATTTATGATCTCGGGGAGCGTTTTTTGCCCCTTAATGACTTAAATGGTGTAAAGGAGGATGTGGCCTTTGGTGCTAATAGCAGGAGGTCAAATTTAGGCTTGATTTCTCTTCTGTTATTTTGATAGTCTAAGAGGTAGATCTTAGCTGGAAGTTTGTTCTACCTCGATCAAATTTGTCGCTAGGATGTATTTTTTTATCTATATTTTCCTGTACACTTAAAACTTGTTATAACTAACAAGAACCAGCAATATTTTTGTCACCTGAGCCGTTTAGATTAATGGACCTCAACTTTCTGTCAGGGAGCAACTATAGTGGATCTTTCTGTCAACATCACTCTGTGTCCCGAGTATGAGCTCCCTCCTGAAGCTACTGCATCGCCCCCTGTAAGATTCTTGGGAATGTTTTTCCTTTCTTGCTTTAGTTTTGTGTGTGAGCCTTTATGTCACTTTGTATGTTTTCTCTTAGTTGACCAGCGTATTTGTTGTAGGCCCCAGGAGCTAAAGCACCTGGTACTACTGAATCCGCCTTTCGGAAAGCAGAGGATGTAGTTAGTGGTATACTTGCCAAGGGAGTTCTCTTGGGTAAAGTGGCAGTAAACTCAGCAAAGGCATTTGATGAGAAACACCAGTTATCTTCTACGGCCTCAGCCAAAGTTTCTACATTCGATAAAAAAGTTGGGTTAACCGAGAAAATTAGTGTTGGGACATCATTGGTGAGTGGCAAAGTTCGGGAAGTTGACCAGAAGTTTCAGGTTTCGGAGAAGACTAAATCAGCATTTGCAGTTGCAGAGGAAAAAGTCAACAATGCTGGATCTGCCATTATGAATAACAGAATAGTAATGAGCGGGACTAGCTGGGTTGCTGATACTTTCAGTAAGGTAGCCAAGGCAGCTGGAGAAGTTGGTCAGAAAACAAAAGAGAAGGTCGTGGTGTCCGAAGAAGAACAGAGAAAGAAGACGGTCGAAGATTTTGCTAAGGTTCATCTCTCGGAATCCCCTAAAGCAGCATCAGCACCCCCCGAGCCCCAACAACGTCCCAAACCCGAACCAGCTCAAGGTTTGATTCTCTGAATTGTTGTCATGTTTGTTGATATCTATTTCTGAAAGTTCTTGTAGTTGTAATGTGTACTTCTTCCCCTTCATTTCTGGCATGGGTGTTGGTTATATTTTAGGGTAAAAATATAGAATAGATTTTTCCTGAATTAGAAGTGGGACTTGATTGCATAAGATATCTTCATTCGACAGAATACAAAAACCTGCAGATTTTTCCATATTGAGAACAAATTCTGCTCTTTCTACTATGCTATGTTGTTGGGCTAGTTTTTGAAGTTCAGAGATTTATTTATTATGTGGTTTGAATTTTCTTATACAAACCTTTGTTCTTTGGAGAGATGTTGGTGGTAAGTTCGAAATCTCCTCTCCTCTCCTTTCCTCTCGTACATACAATTTAGTCCTTATGATTCTGTTGTGGGTTTTGATGATCTCCTTTATATATGATTCCATTAGTTTGGTTGGTTCAAGTTTACTTTATGTGCCAGGACTGTTTTCTTTTTTATTTGGTTTTTGTCGGTTTTGTGCCAAAGTGACAACTTTATATTCGGTTGCAATAATTTTCACTCAATTTGGTATCGATTTTCGATTTTGATTTCGATGAGAATTTGATTCATTTTTCAATTTATTTTATCTCATATTTAATTTGATTTTTAAGGAATTTTATTTTATTAATTAAAAAACAACCTTTTCAATCTATAATGGAATATTAATGATCACAATAAGAGTATGAGCTCAATTACATCACTGTACAACTAATTATCAAAAGGTTATTGGGTTTTTTTGTGTGTATAAATTAGGAGAAATGTA
>JBBMKA010000021.1:17524991-17543062 GCA_037833695.1 Sechiopsis laciniata | reverse complement strand
GCTCAATTACATCACTGTACAACTAATTATCAAAAGGTTATTGGGTTTTTTTGTGTGTATAAATTAGGAGAAATGTATCAACAAACCCTACATATAAAACACAACTGCTCTAAAATAATATGAGAGTCAAATATCGATTTTTGGACTCGAACTCATTACCATAAAGTTGAAATAGAATAATATTAATAATATTTTTCATTCATATTTCATATCTTGTTATTCTACAAATCTCAATTTCAATATGTTTTGATTTTCCCTTAGAATTTATTCATGTTAAATATGAATTACAAATCCAATTTGTATTAATCTTTATGGTGAATTTAGATGAACCATGAGTTAGTTTTGGAGTTAGGTTAACTATGGTGTGTGATTGTGCTAAGTATATAAAGCACCTTGGGTTAGGTTCTTCTCCAATCTTTGAGAGAAATCCTAGTTACTAAATTTGAGAGTTCTTGATATTCATCAATAAAAATTATGAGTGAGTGATCAAGATTGACCATCTCACATTTTGAACAATGAAGTAGGCTAGTCCGAACCACTTTACATCGGTGTGTTAATTTCTTCTCCTTGCTCCTTCTTTACTTTTGACTATGTTCATCTCTATTGTTTGGTATTGATCTTGGATTTAGGTTATAGATCTGGAAATTTGGTGTTACAATTCAATTTTTTGTTGGTTCTTCCATAAAAAATCGATTCAAATCAATATATTTCGATTTTCTAAAATAGTAAAATGAATGATTCAATATCATTATAAGAACTGAATTGATCCATTTGATCGATTTGGTTCAATTCGATTTTCTTGATTATTTATTTTTCCTTTCATGTCTATTGGCTACCATAAAATTGTCTTTATCTAGTGTTACTGTTGTTATAAAAGACGTTTTGTGGCATCAGATAGAGAAAAGTAGAGAGAATGACTTTAAGGCCAATTGTCGCCAAATTTTCGATTAAGCCACTAGTCCTTCAACTGTAAGGTTAGAAGTTCGAAAAGGGTGCAGAATTAAAACTCGAATGGTATCATGTATAATCTACGAACTTCCAATTATTTTCTTGACAACAAAATGAAGTATGTGTCACGTGTTTGTCCCGTGAAATTAGTCAATTATCATTGTTGATGTCGCCTTCGAGGACTTTTGTAATCCCTTTTTATATTCTTCCAGCAGTAGTTCATTCTTAAGATGAATCTCCAATATTTTTTTGATCTTCTAGTTCTAACAAAGGGCGGAATTGGACATCCACCCTTTTGAATCATGATCAAGACACTTTGACATTGGCTGTGGTAAATGATAAATAAACTTTTAAGATAATTATAAAAAACGAAAGAAAATGACCGGTTTGATAACTATTTGGTTTTTATTTATTTTATTTTATTTTAAACTTATTCGTACTGAAATTTTCTATCATATGTTATATCTTTTCTACAAGATATCTATATTTCTTTTAAAAAGTATGTGAATACTAACCACATTTCAAAAGCAAAAACAAGTTTTTGAAAATTATTTTTTTTGTTTCCAAGTTTTGATTTGATTTATAAAAATATAAGTTAGATGTAGATATCCAAATAAAAAAATTATATCTGGTACATTAATTGTTGTACGCTTAAATTTAAAAAAATAAATAAAATGGTTATCAAACGGGCCTAAATAATTGTTTTATAGTTCATAATGACGGAACCTCAAGGAATGCCTTAGTGGTAAGAGCATAATTGACACATTGGTTATATTATAAATAGTAATATTGACGATGATGCAAAAATCATGTTCATTGCTTTATCTTGGGCTACAATGATTAGGCATATGCATAACTTCCGTATAAGGGGCGCTTTAGGGTTCCTTTTAAGGGTGTGTTAGGTTGGGTTATAATAATCCAATTTATATCTAAGATCACTAGTTATAATAATTGGTATGATAGTCTATAAAAATCCCTCATCTCAATTTTAATAATCCTCTAGCATGTTATGGTAATTCATGTTATAATAAAACCCTATAGTAATCTAAAATTATAATAACACACATTTCATACACAAGTTATCCTAACTCATGTTTGATTAACTTCTTCTCTTAAATAACTCATCGTTTATAATAATCCAACCGTTGTCATAAACATATTCATAATGCTATCTATTCTTTATAAATATTCTTATATATAGTGCGCCTCACAAAAATAAAGCGCACTTATTTTAGCCTTGTGCGTAAGTTTTAGAATAGGCTATTGCGCTTTAGTGTGTCTTTCGGTAAAAACAGTGGACCCTCACTCATCTATGTCCTGCTATCTTATCAATAAAATACTTTCAATATCCATCAGATATTCTTACTACTAACTGATATTAGTAAAAACCAATGCCTGTTGCCCTTTCTATTGCAGACGTACTCGTACTGTATTTTAATATTAATCCGTAGTTCTTAAACACATATACGTATATTTTAAAAAGAAAATCTGATTATTATTATTATTATTATTAGGTTGAAATGCTCACTAATTTCTAGTCTTCAGCTGACTTTAAGTCGCATTTTTCGTAGTTTACTTGGAAAGCGTGTCACCTCCAATAATTTCAAACCTTCCCATAAGATAGAAAAAAGTATCCAATTGTTGTTTGCATTAATTTCTCATTTCACATGGAAAGGAAGAAAAAAGAGTTCATTGATCGCCTGAAAATATAAATGGCTTTGATTCAAATCAATATTGAATTCTATCTAAAGGGTTAATGAGGCGTTAATTTTCTTATTTTGTGGTAATCTAGTTTAACACCATAGTCAAATGTTCAATTTCAAAAAGTGATGTTTAACTCTCATTTATTTGAGAATAATATATCTTCTATGTAGAGTTTGTGGTCCTCCTCAATCAATTTACACGAAAAAAAATCAACATTGAATTCTCCATCTCCCTCATTCACCACTCTCTTAAAAATATAATTGAATATAAGGTCCATTTTATAATTATTTGGTTTTTAAAAATAAACCTTGTTTTCTTTCAATTTCTCTACACTAATTTTTGTCTCTATGAATCATTTGAATTCCTAACCAAATTTTAAAAACAAAATAAATTTTGAAAATTACTTTTTTTTTTTTTAATTTATAAAATATAGTTTGAATACTAAAAACATGTTTTGTGCTTAAGAATGGCCTAAGTTATTTATCAACTAAAGACATCTTTTGTGCTTAATCATACATTTCATTTTATGTGTGTTTTTCTTTCTCTATTTACAAGAATCTTATTCAATTATGTACATCTTTAACCTAAACAACATCTTCTATTCAATATGTCTTGTTTCTAAACAAACGAGAAATTTGTCACCTCAAATATGACTTGAAGACACACAACAATCATAGCGTAATCATCAAATAACAGAGATTTCAAAATGTTCTAAGATTAAAAAAATTTGTTGGGAATGACTAAAATGAAATTAAACAAAACCTCCAAAAGGGAAAGAAAAAACACATGACAGCATCAAACTATCACCATACCGTATTGAAACTGGAATTGGAACTAAAATCCTTCACAAAAGTCCCAGCAGTGCTTGGTTTTGGACTCCAACTTTATAAACATCCCAAAATTTGTAGATTCAAACTATAAATAAAACATTTGAACTTAAACCAAAATTACCATTTTCAATTTCTTGACATGATCGCCATGTTGGTACCACAGTTTGCCCTCCAGATAAACCAATTTGCTGTTTGTTTTTCAGTCACTGCAAAAAGATTTACAAGCACCTTAGTTTTTTCATGCTCAAGTTGTTGGCAGAGGTTTATAACAATGCTAACATTATTCACAATCACCATATTACAAAAATGGATGGATGATCAAACAAACACTAATCTAATATAAGTTTCTTCTTCTCGAAGTATTTTAAGGCATTTTTTGTTTTCTATTTGATGCCATGTTTGAAATAACGTCAAATGTAGTCAAGCATCATAGATGAAAATAGGTTATCATTGGTCTACATGTTACAAAACAAAGAGGGTGGTGAAGAAAGGGAGTAACATGAAAGGTATCTTCTTCCTATTTCCTACAAATGATCACCAAAACAGTCACCAAACTACGAACACAGGGGAAATCACCCTGGATGAATAACTCTTTTCACCAACGAGGTTATATATTAAGTTATTAACCGTCAACCCAAACTTACAAGAAGATCAACAATAAAAGAAACGAAAATTACCCAGCCACTTTGAGAGAGCTGGAAATCTCTCCTCTAGACCAAAAGTCTACCCAAAAACAAGTCTGCCTCGAATGACCTCTCTCCCTCGACAAAAAAGCGCTCCCTCACTCCTAGTACCAATCTCCCACTAACGAGAAAGACGCGCCTTCATTCCTCCTCTTGTTGAATGACTCTTCTGCCCCTCCTGTGGTAAGTTTTAATAATCGGAGGCCTCAACATAACACAGAACCATACATTTTTTTAGTCCAATAACGGAATGAGAGATCGAACTCGTAACCTCTTAATTCTTAGGTATACATTGATGTAGTTGAGCTATTTCTCTTGTTGGCAGTGAGATAAAACCAACATGAATATATCTTAGTACTTAAACAATCGTAGCTGTTCTAAGAAGTCATGTTTGAGAATCTCTAATCTCACATGTCATGTAATACTGTAAAAAATGGAAAGATAGTTTCGACATATAAGAATTAGTTGAAGGGAGACACTTATACAACTAGATATAGTGGGATTAAATTAAGCATAATGCATAAGCCAAGAGAAGAGAAGAGAATCAAAGTTTTAATCCAAGCACAGCTCAATAGTTAAAAATCTAATTACCATTCCAAAGGTCGATGATCTAATCCCTCATCGCCAGTGATTGAACTAAAAAGAGAGAAGAAAATTGAAGTAAATGTAGAAGAACTTAAAAAAAGAGTATATACTTTGTATGGGGAAAGAGGGATATGGTAGGCCTATGATCTTCCTCAAGAGAATTCATTTTATTATGTGCAAATTAGGCGACCTCTGCAAAATAAAACTGAGCACCATAGTTTTTTCGTTGATCTTAAGGACCTCGATTTTTTTTTTTTTTTTTTTTTTTTTTTTTAAGAAAATAAGGACCTCGTATTTACCTTCTCAATATCCACCACTTTTTATAGTATAAAAAACCCACATGAAGAATTTAACAAAAAAAAATCATAAATAGACAGCAACACTTGTAGAAAAAGAAAATACTACTAAGCCCAACACAGTAAATAAGAAAGGGTCTCAATAGGGACCAACTCTGAACCATGAAGATCAAATACTCGAATTCATATGCTCTGTATTTTCTATTTTGATTATGAAGTTTTTGTAGTCTAAATTTAAAGTAATAATTCATATGAATTGATAATATTTAATGAGCAACTAACGATATGGCTTCAAAGTTTAGATTAGTATAATCTAAGTTATATATCGTTCCTAATGTTAACACAAATATAGCAAACCTGCATAACAAATATGTATGGCTTCACTTTCTAATCTCAACTGAAAGAAAAATACAGCAAATTTCATATGAGAGACAGAGAGAGAGTTACCAGAAAAGTAATCAAGCCCAGGAATTATCAAATGCAGCAGAAGTAATAGCCTGAGAGAACTCCTGAAAATTGATTCTGCCATCGCCGTTGGTATCGGCTTCCCTAATCATCCCGGTGAGCTCCTCGGCCGTGAGAGCGTGGCCGAGTTTGGCCATGGAGTGAGCCAACTCGGCGGCCGTGATGAATCCATTGCCGTCTCTATCAAACATCCTAAACAACTGCCTTAATTGATCCTCTGTGTAAGGACATTTAGCCGATATCAGCTCCGGCTCCACCAGAGCCACAAACTCAGAAAATTCAACTAATCCATTGCTGTTCGTGTCAGTCTTCATTATCAAACTCTCAAGCTGATCCGGACTCGGCTTCAAACCGAGTGATCGTAAAAGCGATCCGAGTTCGAGTTGAGTCAAACTCCCGTCGTTATTGCGATCGAACGACCGGAAGATCTCCCTCAACTCTGCAATCTGTTCGTCGTCTAACTTAATCGGTTGCTTATCGCTCATGTTAAACAAAGCCCTAATTCCTTCAAAATTACAGTAAACAAAAAAACTATCAAAATCGAATCCGTTGCTTCTAATCTATCTCCGTTCGCACCAGAACATCAATTCCAAATCTCTACCAAAAGCTAACGAATGAAAATCGGGATTCAATTACCAGTTTTACCTCCAGTTCTTCAGTAGAATATGAATTGAAATCGAATCCAATCGAAACACTGCAACAAGAACAAGACCTCGAAAATTGCACTTACCAAAATCCAAAAAGCAATTGATCGAGAACAAGTGTGAAATTTGTGATTCGTGTTTTGTGAAAGGCTTATGAGATCGAGATCGAACGAATCCGCAACGTGCATCAAAGTCGTTGTTCTTCCTCCTGGTTCGGTAGATCGACCGAATCGCCCGTGACTATACTAATTCACTAAAAAATCGGATCCATAAATAATTTTGAAACAAAATTGAAGAACAACAACGAAATTAAATGAAAACCCCCCTCACAAAGAATTTTTGGATTGGTTTTGTAGAATTAAAACTGCAACAGAAATGTCTAAATTCTTAAAACCCAATTATATTTCCTAAATTTTTATGGAATTTCATTTACATTTATTTTTTGTTCATATTTTCCGGAAAAATAATTCCTAAAAGAAAATCCGAAAGAAAAGGCGGGAATTTCGTGACAAAGTCGCACGTCTTTTAAATGCTGACATGTTCTGTTCCGTTGGGAGTTCCATTGTCAACTACTTTTTGAAATTAGTTTCTACTGATCTTCTAAAATTTAGTTTTACATTAATCTAAAATGATTCTGAGTTATTTTTTTATTCTTTAAACCATGTTTGAAAATCATTTTATTTTTTAAATTTAAGTTTGTTCTCTCTCGGATACTTGTAATTCTCTTTAAGTGTTTTATCTTAATAAAATATTTAAATTCTAATTAAATTCCAAAAATCAAAATTAAATTTTTGAAAGCTACATTTTTTTTTTTTTGGGCAACATGAAATATCATTGTTGATGCAATAATTCACGAGTCCTTTTATTATTATTTTATTAAAAATATACATATTTATATATACCAACCCAAGAGGTTTGGATAAAATGAAACTTTGAACTAATGATCAATAAATTAGACTTGGACATAAAGAATTTTCTAAGAAAAAATAAAAGTCCTACAAAAGTGATTCAATTTGATGATCGGATTTACTTTGTTTATGAACTTTTTTTTATATTTTTTGAAAAAATACACACTTATATTATCATCAACTTAAAACTAAATAATTTGGCAATTGTAAAAAGAAAGCCTCCAAACATAATACACTAAATGTATGTATTGCTCTTCAAGTTCAGCCAACTCAAATTCCGATTATCGATAAACATAAATACCCATTTTGCAACCTCCACCTCCGTTCTTAGAAAACGAAATCAGAGACAAAATTTAGAAAACATTTAAGAAGCATTTTAAGAAATAGAGTTTTATATACAAACTAGTCATATCCCATATTATTATTTGGAGCATTTACAAAGTGGGATGAAAGAAACAACAATTTTTTTACTCAATTTGAATAGACCTTTCAGGTTAGATGATGGAACAACAGAACCCAAGTTGAGTTTTTTTTTTTTTTTTCCCAAATATAACCTCTTAGTTATCCAACTCATAAACCTTAGCTTTAGTGACAGTCTTTTTTGTAATTATGATACTGGTTGGATTTTGTTGGGTTAAAGCCCCTTTCAATAGGTTGTTTGCGGGATTCCATAGTGGCTACTTACTTAAGAATTAGTTTCTTATAGATTTTCTTGACATCTAAATGTTGTAGAGTCAAGCGATGTACAAGAAATTGTTAAGCATTTTGATAGAGACTTGGACCTCTCTAATCATATCAATCTAAGCTGTGTAGTTTCTGTTCATTCAATAGTAATTAGAATATGTAATTTTCTATCTAATATTGGCAGTTCTTGTATAACCTAGCTACAACTGATTTATATTGCAGAGGAACTTTTTTCTAAAGACTCAGACAGGCAAATAACAGACCATGCTCTCACATTTATTACATAATTCTGAAATAATGCTCTTTTTTCTAATCCCTCTTCACATATTAGAAATTAGCAAGGGAGGTACGAGAATGATCAATATATATATCTTCTTATGATACTCATAAAGAAAGTAGTGTTGCATAACTTGATATTAAAAAATTAAGTACATAACAGACTGGTACATTTTTGTATCACTGCAGAAAGTACCTGGTTTCACTGATCAAGTAGAGCACTCCCTTCTTTAACTAAAACAAAAAGACCACCATCACCCCTCGAGATTCGAAGATCTTCATCGAGGTATGTAATAAGTAGCCAGGAACTATTGCGATCACCCGGAATGGGAATCTTCAGGGGAGGCTGACCAGAAATAACCTGGAATAGACTTGCTATTGTTTGTTGTATTGGATTAAGAGTTTGTCGTACAGGAGATAAGTTAACTCTCTGTCCAAATATATCTATATTTTCGGGAAGATCAAGACTTGACTTAATTTCAGGAGGTTGCAGAATACCTTCTTTGAATTGAACCTGCACATAATTTAATGAAAACCAGTCAGATTTAAAATCCTCCTCAAAGCAGAGAAAGTAGCATTAAGATTGTTGGCACATACATTAACACATGTTCAGTAAAAATTCATTTTGTACAAAAACTATGGCTCATCTCATCCAATAATCATAATCAAGAAGATAATGACAGGATTCATACTAAGGGCATAATGGTAAATAATTAGGGAGTTCATTTGGAATTTTAGTTATAAATAGAAGGTGAGGGAATGATGAAAGTATGGAATATTTTGACCATTTTGGTTTAGGTCTTGAGAGGGCTCAAGAACGAGAGGATCTAAGTCACCTCTTAACTTGGTTTATTTGGTTCTTTTATATTGTAATAAAGCTCTTGTTCGTTTGGCTTCTATCAATTGACATCAGAGCGGTACGATTCTGACCATAGATGCAAGTGATTTACATGAAGAAAGGTTAATTGGGGAGGAAACAACTTGGCAGCGATTCGAACTCATGACTACCTACTCTGATACCATGTTGAATTATGTTAAACCACCAATCAACCCAAAAACTTAAGCTGGTAGATTGAAGTAAATTTAATTATGTCAAGTGTCAACTAATATTAATTATATATTAGTAAGAGCATATTGGCTATTAGATAAGGAGTTCTGGTTATAAATTGAAGTGTTAAATTGGTATGGATCATTTTAGTGGAATAGTCCGAGAGAGAGATAACCCTCTCCAAAGTCTATTACAATATTATAATTTCTTTATAATACTGTAATATATTTCATTATTTCTAACTTGTGTTCTTGGTATTTTGAGTTCTTAACATAAGCCTGGCAAAAGGTATTCTGCACAGAGAGTTTTAATTAAATATTCTTTTTTATTTGCCACAGGACATGCCGTCTGATATTACAACATTTGGATGTTAAAAAAACTCGTAGAAATTAATTCTAAGTAGGTGGTCACCATGAATTGAACTCATCAAGACCCTCTTGACTACTAGCCCACTCCATGATAGTTAATTAAATATTCTTATTCTTATCCCCAAAACTTGATTGTTACAGAAAGATTGAAGTGGAGAAGACGCGTCCACTGCAACCCACAAATGTATGCACCACTCGCCTAGTTTGTTTGGAAACAGGGTCTTTTCCATTTCTTGCTCCTTTTCTAGAACTCTGTGAAATGTTTCTTGTTTCTTGTTTCACATTTTAAGAATTTATTACCTTCTTCGTTTAGATGACATAAATTATAAGATTTTATTCAAAAGTAAAAGACAATATAGAGAAAATACATCTGGTTTCTTTTCATTGCAACAAACGGGACAAACAAAAGGTAAGAAAGAGATATACTTATTCCTTTACGAGGAACAATAAAAAAGTAGCCAAAAATGAAAATCACAGAACAGATAGCTAAAAGAAGAAAGACAAAAAAGGGGCAAAAAGAAAGAAACACTCGATAAATTATGCAGAAAAAGCACCTGTATCCTTGAAGGAGACCGAACTTCAAAAGCAGCAGAAGCACTGAAAGAAAATGTGGTAAATGGGCTGGACAGAGTGGTGGAGTTCACAATAGTAAGCGTATTGGAATCAATTTCTTGAGTAATCTTCTCCACTTTCACTAATGGCAATGTTCCTAATGCTATAAGTGGCAGCAACTCCGAAAATGCAGTATACCTAATTCAACATTGTCGTTCTAATATTAACAAACTCCATTAATCCAGAAACGAGCTCTGTCTCTCAATCTCAATATTCGCATATGAAGGCATGAACATACGCAATAACGAATTTGATGTTATGGCTGTTTTCTTCTATAGATTTGCTAATTACGAATCTCAGATTATAGAAGAAAAAAACTTACAGTAGAATCCAGTTACCATCGAGAATTTTAGAGGCCTCCACCGACGCCGGATTCGGATTCGCCGCCTCCAACTGGTTCACAATCTCCAAAACCTCAGCCCTTTCCTCGGCTCCAGCCCTAAATCCAAACTCGGTCCCGTAAACCGTATCGACCAAGCATCTCTTCAGCTCAAAAAGCTTATCCTCCACAACCTCCTCAAGCACAGGAGCTTTACCATTAGCACCGCCGGCGTAGCCATCCCCGCCCCACTCGTCGTCTTCCTTGGGCGGATCGAACTCGGAGAATCTGGAGAACGAAGAGTCAGGATCTGGCTCGGATACTTCGCCCCACTCATCGGAGATGTTGGGGAGAGAAGCGGCGGCGTCGTTGTCGCCGGTGGATGCGCCGTCGGAGAGAGAGGAGGAGCTCAGGCGAAGGGAGGGGAATCGGAGGGGTTCGTGTTGTTTAAGGGGGAGATTGAAGGAGAGAAATGATGGAATGGAAGTGGTTGGGAATTTAGGGTTTGCAGCGAAGAAGACGGTTCGCTGCGAAGAAGACAACAGAGAAGCCATTTTTGTGAGCTTCGTTAAGTGTTGGAATGAGCCACCATGTTTAAAACTTGTAATTATTCCACAGCCAGAAATTATGTGACTGTTAGTGTTTCCAATAATTTTTAAATTATTTTTTTAACATTTGTATTTCTAATGCTTTTTTATGAAATCAATATTTTAATGAGGTTTGCATTACTTATCTCTTTTTTTTTTTTTTTTTTGTTATTTAAAATCAATTGAAGTTTAATTTCGAGATGTTTGGGGGTTCAAACAGGGAAGAAGTTACATAGGAAAATGGCTACCAAGGTGTCTATCAAGCTTAAGTTGAAGGTGGTGTCGATAGGATATGCAGAGTCACCATCTACTAGGGGTGATATTGGTTTAGTTTTCTTCGATTTTAGGTCAAACCGAGAACCGAATCGATTCAATCAATTTGACAAAAAGAGGAACCGAACCAATGTCCAATAAAAGGCAAAATCATTGGTTCGGTTTTTCTTGGTTTTTAGGCCAAACCAAAAATCGATCCAATCCAATTGACTTCACAAAAAGAGAAACCAAACCGATATCCAATAAATGATAAAATCATTGGTTCAATTTTCTTCGATTCGGTTCTCCTACGGTTTAATCTTTTTTTACTATTTTACTTCCAATCCATATTTTAATGTTGTTTTCCTAAAATAATCCTCATTATTTATACTTAGATTAAACAAAAATAATTAGTCATTTACCAATAAAAAGTTAAACTAACATATAAATATAAAAATGAAAGTAAATAAAGTAATATTAGTTCGGTTCGGTTTTTATTGATTTTTACAAATAGAAACCGATCTGATCCAATTACTTTCGGTTTTCTCCAAATAAAAACCATTATGTCCAATATTATGTGAAAAATCCGAACCAATCCAATGGATCAGTTCTGTTTTGTCAGTTTTTAGTTTTCATTATCACCTCTACCGTCTACTGTGGTGGCTGTGGTGGCTGTGGTGGTTTTACTTGTCTGTGAGAAGATCGTTGCAAGGAGATGCGTGTCAGATTTGAAAAAACGATAAAGAGGAGGGAGCTGGGGAATTTAGAGGTGGAACTCAAGATTTTGTCAAAAGTCTACTCGTATCAGAACCTGGGGCTTTGTACCCGAGTTCATAATCTGAACCAAACCACCGACCTAGTCAGTTCAGTTTGGTTATTGGTTCAAAGTAGTAGTTCAATTGACTCGGGATGGTGGTTGGACCAACCCAGTTCTGTTGAAGCCCAATGTCTCTATGTTTTTCTTCGGCATGGTTTTGGATATTTTCCTCTTGGGTTCAAAGTTGGTGTCATTTTATAGCCTAAGTTTATGTCTATTTGGTTGTATTTTTATTAAACTATTTATTCTTATTGTCTTCTGAGGTTTATTTTGCCTTTCTAATGCTATTAACGAGAATTGATTGACAAAGAAGATAGGTCGTGGACAGGGTTTACCTATAGGGATAGCTTTAACCCTTCAAGTTTAATTCCATTGGTCAAGTCTCATGCATTAGTGTGTAGGATGTTCATTGGATTATCCCTCAAGTGTTTCAAAAGTTAACTCAATCAAGATTCATGAATGGCCACAAGATAGGTGCTCTTATTTATTCTTATCCCAAGCGTAACCCAATTGCTTATCATGGTGCCCCCTTTTCGTTTAATTTCTCTTTAGATTTCGTTTCTTCAAATTTTGTTTTGGTGCATTCTGTAACTTGGAAAGAGCCTAAAGCTTGGGTTAGGGATCTATTAGGCCCGAGTTTAGTCCCTCTTTGTTGGGAAATGCTATGTACTCTGAATCTTTATTTTTAATGAACTAGTTCTATTTGTTTTTTTAAAAAAAACCATTACATATGTTTAGGGAGAACATAATGACTATTAGAACAAATATGAACAAAGGAAAAAAAACTAATTCAAGGGCTCTTATTTTCTCTCGACGAAATACCACTGAGTGTGTGATGAGTTCACCTAAAATTGCATGAATACTAGATTTTTCTAGTGTTGGAAGGGCGCCCTATGGAAGTGTTGATTGTGACCGTGTTTGAAATAATTATAAGGAAGTTCAATTGGCACAAAGCGAAAATAGTTCTTAAGCAATGTGCAAGCATACATAGTTATTGTAGCAAGTGATAAGTTATAAAAATAATCTCTACATGGACTGAATAATTAGTTTATGTTCGTGATTGTATTAGAGTTAAGGTACCGAAAATAAAGGAAATATTTTTGGATGGGATTTTGTAAGATTGAATATAAATTACAGAATGAATGCTAATGTTAGGGGTGTTCAAAAATCGAACTGAACCGACAAACCGAATCGAATCGAATAAAAAATAATGGCTTGGTTCGGTTATTTATGGAAGAATATGAATCTCGGTTCATATAATTAAAAAATCAAAAATTTCGGTTCGATTTTTGGTTCAGAGGTCGAAAAAACTGGAATAACCGAACCGACTCACATATATATATTTATTATTTTAAAATTATGCAGACTAAAACCCAATGAATATTAGGCCCATGTGTCCATTGATTTTAGTGGACATCTTTTATCCAGGCCCAAATTTTGTATTCAATTTATATACATATATACAGTTCAACCCTAATCCTTTATTTCCTTCAAAAGTGCCGCCTCCCTCCCCTCCCCTCCCCTCTTCTCTTCCTTTTTTTTCTATTTCTTCTTCCCTCACTCTACAATTTGTTTAGTTTCTTAGTTTTTTCCTTTCATTTATCACTTTCTTTTTGTTATTTCTTTTCGTCTCATTTCTATTTTCCTTTCCTTCATTGATTTTATTTCGTTTATTTGTTTTCTACATGCCAACAACAAATATGTAAAATAGGTGAAGAACTTTTATTTTTCGTTTTTTTTTCTTCTACCAACAATAAATCTGAAGAATTTATTTTCTAATATCTTCATTCTCTCCTTGGATTTGGGGTTCAAATTTGTACGGTGTGAGATAGATTCTCGATGAACATCCAAAAGCCCTAATCTAGTCGACCATTTTAAGAGTTAATTTGTTTTATTTTTAAAAATCAATTTTATCTGAACTGAGCTAAACCAAAAAGGCTCGGTTCCGTTACAGACTGAAAACTGAAATTATCGATTTTCGTTCGGTTCAATGTTTTATGGAATCGAAAGGTTCGGTTCGGTCCATGGCGTGGTAAAAAACCAGACCGAACCGAACCGTGAACACCCCTAGCTAATGTACAGTAATAACAATGAAAGATAAAGTTCTAATGACTAAGAATAATATGCTCGGATTATGAAATTTATATCATGTAATTACTTGTGTATTTTTGCAATTTTTATAGAGGATGAGTGATTTATTCCTACTTATTTCTAAAGTTTGCTTTTGCAGTTCTTTCAGCAAAAGGTTATCAAATTGTCGTTCAACTTCTTTAAAAATTAAAATCAAGCATTAGAACATTAGTGTAGTGAATATTTCTAGATTCATGTTAAGTGCTAGCCGACGCTAAGAAAACCTGATGAACATGGGTGAAAATATCTAACAACATTGATTCAATAAGTCTCCTACATTGATCATTGTCGTAGTTAGTGATTGGAAACGTAACATCACTGTTGGGAATATTGGGTAGGAGCATGCATTTAGCGCGGCGGAAGCGAGACAATAATAAAAATTCACAATAATTAATCCAATTAATTATCTTTGATTAATCAAATTAATTTAAATGCAATATCCTAGGTGATTGACATGATATTGGAAAAAAAATACTTACATTGACAAAAAAAAAATACTTACATTGACTATCACCTCTTATCTAATCTGGCGGGTCTTTATGTTAAGTAGGATAGACTATTCCCCGTGAAAAAAACTTGAACGATCTCCTCCGCTCTTCTAGGCTATGGCTTCTTTGCTTCCATCAAGTGTTGGTGGGAAGCCTTTAGAGAAGGGAGCTAGAAACTTTGTCAGAATAGTCTGACTATGGAGGAGAAAAGAGATCTCGGCTTTTAAAGAAGTTTTTCAACTTATGAAAACTGTTACTCTGAAAGTGAGTGGGATGAGAAAAAAACTTGAACGATCGACTATTCCCCGTGAAAAAAACTTGAACGATCTCCTCCGCTCTTCTAGGCTATGGCTTCTTTGCTACCATCAAATGTTGGTGGGAAGTCTTTAGAGAAGGGAGCTAGAAACTTTGTCAGAATAGTCTGACTATGGAGGAGAAAAGAGATCTCGACTTTTAAAGAGGTTTTTCAACTTATGAGAACTGTTACTTTGAAAGTGAGTGGGATGAGAATGAAAGCCTCCAAGGCTTCTTATTTATAGTGGAGTGATGAAGGCTCACACTTAGAACTTTTTTATGTAGGACAAAACATTATGCATTTTTCCATTTAATTTTCAAAAAAAAATATTTTTTATTTATTTTAATTGATATTTATCCAATAAATTCCAATTCCATAATATATCCAATATATTATAAATAACTATCTAATTAATATATCCAATATATTAATTCTCTACTTTAATAATTATCCAATAATTATTAACCCGATTAATATGTCCAAAATATTAATAATTATCCAATAATTATTAAACCAATTAATATGTCCAACATATTAATTTACTGTGATCTCTTAATTAAATAATTATTTATAATTAATTTATCAAATAAATCAATTTCTCCTTATTAATATTTATTCAATTAATATATCAAATATATTAACTTGCAAGTTTAATAATTTAAACTTTATGCTCCGATTAATTATGTCCTACATAATTAATATGTGAATTTGAATTCTTCAAACTTGCTCTCGACAATGTACCAGCAAGTATGAGCTAGCCCAGGGACCGGTGGACCTATTGGTTGAAAGATACAACGACCCGGAATTCGATCCCTATTCGTTAACATTAGGCTTATTCCACTAAAGGCCTGTGCTGAACTCTTTCGCACTATAGGACAAGTTAACGTCCACGGATATAATCGGTCATCTGTCATATGATCTTTTACGAGCTTGTTCATAATTCACAGCTGGGATAAGAAATTCGTTCATCTTTCTCCTTAAGCGTCATTGATTCCTCTAATGAACAAATAGTCCAACTATAAATCAATGTCCTATCGGGCCAATGAGAGGCGAGATCCCTTTGTCCAAGCCCTGGAATCAGTTCTTAAGGGAACATCTCTACATCTTCCTCAAATTTCGTGAAGGCGTGAATTTATTCTTGTGATGTTGCGTTCCCAGCCACTCATTATGACAATCTCCAACGTGGGAGGCTTATTGACCCAGTGTTATTTGGCTGGCCTCACTCATGCATATCAAAGGACGTCTTCATAAAGTAAGAGTTCACAACCCACTCAAGATTAAGATCACATCGACATACGATCATCCTTAGTGAAGTAGTTGATACGATTCTATAACGGAATTACTAGATCGATCATAAAACTTCTGGTCCCGTCTTATGCAAAAAACCTCCTTTTTGCATAGGCAGCCCCACTCACATGTCTCCACATGAACAACTAGGATCAAGTTGTTTGCAACATTTGCAAAGCAGGCCGTACCAACAATGTCACCAAGACTTAGGCGCCCAACCTTAGTCCATATACTGTAGACGTTTTAGGTTATTAATTTGTAACTAGATCCACTTGTATGTCTCACAGACTTGTCTAAGTGTACATCCAAATAACCATGGAAATATCGATATTAATCCAATTAATGCGATAAAGTTGAACGACGTTTGTATATTAAATGCGCAATTAATGAAAATAATAACTTTTATTAATAACTGAAATATAGTAGCTGGAAACGTAACATCACAAGATGAAATTCATTCATTCCCTATTAGGGTTAAAGTAGATGAGTTGTTTCCTTAAGGCCTGATTCCAAAGCTTTAACAAATGATACATGTCTCTCACTGACCCAAGAGAATAGATGTTCATTATTTTCCCTTGAGGACAAGGGAAAAATTTCCATCATTGTTTCAGAGGAAAATTATGTGAATGTCACCCAACCTAGAACTACTCTAAGTTAAACATGTTTACCTATGAAGTTTTAATGATTGAGCCACTGAAAAGGAAACTGCACCTTGTTTGTATTGGTAGTACAAATCAATTATTTTTATCCTTTCTTAACCATGACTTTGTATCCCTAAAATCCTTATCATTCGGATGTGGCCTCGGTTCATTCATGTATCTCTCCTAAACTCGGACGTCACACTCAATGTCGTGCATATATGTATTATAACTCGAACGTCCTCCAACATAATCCGACAATATCATACCATACATGAACATCAAATACCTCTCCCAAATCCCTTTTGAAAAACTCTTAAAAAAACTCCAACAAATCACATAATCGAAGCTCATGATACCCTACCCCAAATCCCTCAAAACATGGTATTTCAGACTAACAAACCCTAAAAACCCCCACATTAGAGTATACAAAATGATCATACAAAAACCCACATTGTAATACACCCATGGACGAAAATACACTTTGAAGCTTAGTTCAATAGTAAGCTTAGTTCAATAGTCGTATAAAAAAGAAAAATAAAAAATATCGATTTATTTTCGACCACGAAATCGATTTATGCATCGTATATAGAACATGATGTCTTCTTCGGACCGTTTTTTTATTGGAAGCTTGAGAGAAAAAAAAATGTGAAAAAAACTTGAAGAACACGAAATGAAGATAGGGGAGAGAAGCTAATGAGAATGATAGATGGGCCCGAATATCAGCGGAGTTGAGAAGTTTTTCAGTTCATTTTTTAATCTTTTAAAAAAAAAGCTATGAAATAAGCAGTATTATTGAAGGGAGGATAATAATGTTATTGTGTATATTCCGAATTTAGGAATTAGTTAATATAAATTGGTTTTGCTAATTTTTCAAAAAAAAAAAAACTTTGTTTTATAATTATTCTCGATAGATGACATACTCCTCTAAAAAACCAATAAAAAAAAAATCAATTAATGCTAACTAGGTACAATCGTTTAAAAGAAGAGCATTATTTTTTTTTTTTTTTTTAATTATTTTGAAGATTTTTTTTTTTTTTTCGAGTACAAGAGCATTATTTTTTGGGAAATTGTAGTAGATAGTCTACTTCAAGAAAGTATTAGCAAATATAGACAAATTTTATAAAAACTGCAATCTCATTTTTTTATTTATTATTAATTAAAATATAATTCTTCCTAACCCCATTTTACCCCTACTAGTTTGGTG
>JBBMKA010000021.1:17489499-17512971 GCA_037833695.1 Sechiopsis laciniata | reverse complement strand
GTTGCTGTTATATATATTTTGATATTATGCTACATTAATTGCTTTATTTTATGTTGTTAGAACAAAATTATTGATATATTTTTTAGTACCAGTTGGAGAAGGGGATCTCAAACTCTACAAAAAAGTACAACTACTCTCAAATAAATAAGAATTAAATACCGATTTCAAGTATCAAAACCTATGATTATGATGTTGAACTATATTTCCACAAAATAATGAAACTATCAGACCACCGACCCTTTTGATATTAGTAGAATTAGTGAATGAAAGCTTGAACCCACTATTTAGTGATTTATTATTATTTTTTTAATTAAATTTATTGAAAGTGATATTCGAATTGAACATGCATATACACATCTATTAATTTACCTAGATAACAAATAAATGATTATCTACTATGATAAGATAATATATGATTTAATAGTCCAAAAATTATAAAATCTTTCACTTTAATTATTATTGAATTAAAAAAATATATTGTTTTCTCGATATATAGTTGAATTAAAAAAATACTATCAACTTAGTTGTATCATAAAGCAAAACAAATGAATGTCTTGATATAAATTTACTATCGTTTTTTTTTATCTCTACTAAATTTAACCGTTTATTATATAATTAAATTCAACAATATTTTCTTCTAAAATGAATTATTAAAAAAATGAATTGATAACCTCTTAGTTATTATATCATATATTATATAATTAAAACTATCTTTATATTTTTAGGCTGGATAGGAATATAAGACTATTTTAAAGGATAGTGTTGATATCGAAAAATGGTTCCTTGGGACCAACGGTAATATTTATATTACCGAAAACAAGATGCCTACAAAACTATAAACATTGTTAGACATCAGTGTGGTGTGAGCCACAAGGTCTCTGATGCCCAAGTCCTAAGTGGTCGGAAAATGGGTAGAGTATTGAGAGTAGCTTAGCTTAGAATGCTTATAATTAACTTGGAATATCTTAGGATTAGCCTACCTTGAATGTCAAACTTCTAGTCATTATATACCCATCGGACTGGTAACTGCCCTGGACGCATTTATTATGGCGCTAATTATGACAAAATCAGTTATAACGTTATGTCATTAACTCGAAGATAAATGTACTCGTAACTCCCGGTCGTTACTTATCTGCCTATTTATTCCGTTTGTAACCCTTAGAATGACTTGAAGCGTAATAGTCTTGGGGGAATTTGAAACGACTGAGATTGACCCCCGAAGAAGAGGGGTCAGAGTCCTCTTTGGCCGACCTTTAGGGGATCGGCTCCTCCTTAGGCCGACCCCTCGGAGGGTTGGTCTTCCTTGGGCAGAGCCTTAAAGGGTCAGGTCCTTTTTCTTGGCCGACCCTCGGAGGGTTGGTTCCTTTTATGGCCGACCCCTTGAGGGTCAAGTTCTTCCGTCTCTCTTTAGGCCTCGGTGACTTCTAGGGGACCGATTCTCTTGAATCGACCTCTTCATTCGTCTTGCTCAAGAAAAGGACTTCAATCGACTTCTCTAAAGGTTTTGTAGGTTTTTTTGTTTAGCAAATATTTTATCAACAACAGATAATATGGTCTAACCTTATAAAAAAATATAAATATTATTTGATACACGTAATATTTTAAACCAATAAAAAGAACAATAAAAACACAAAAGATGATAATATTTAAAAATTATGATCAAACTACAAATTAAATTTTACACATATTCCTATTTTCTTCTTAGTAATCAGCTTTGAAAATTGGGTGAATCCTCATTTAGGGAAATGAGGAGCAAGTCGAGTGAAATTTTTTTTTGGAAGGATTTCCCATCTCAATTTTTGTGATCCCGTATTTACATTTATTTTATTTTTAAGATTTGCTTTTTTTTTTTTTTACTAATTTAATCTTTAATGATCATTTTTGTTGGTAGAAATATTTATTCAAATATATATTTCATTTAAAAATGAACTATCTAATTATATATTTATGAAAAAGTAACCATGGAAAATATTATTAACAATATATTTATAAAAATTAAGATTAGTAAAAAGAGAAAAATAATTAAACAAGTAAAATTTCTTCGCATGGAACTCGATATCTGTCGATTCTCGAATGTCACCCCAATCCCTTCGAAAAAACGATAAATTTTGGAAAGACATAGATTGATTTTGGCTGTACGAATGAGAATCGAGAAACCATTTACTAACCCCACTTATCTTGTGGACATCTCTAATTAAGTCATACATTATGAAAACAAAAGACACAAATTTGATTGAAGAAAAAAACGATCTTAAAACCCAAACATCAATTATAGATGAACAATGGATTTCACTCCATCAAATAATGTTGAATTAAAATAATAAATCTCCTACTAAGAAAAGAGTCCCTTTACCATGGGTGTACATGATCCATGTTGGGGGTGGATTAGAACAATCTAAAGTTTCGAGTTGATCAATCCTCCAATCTATTTAATCTTATGTATTAGAGTAATCCAATTCAATCCTATATATTTTCGGATTGGGTTGAATAAGTTATATGTTGTGTTAAATTCCTCTTTCATTTATAAAACAAATTTATTCATATCTCGTAAATATATAAACAAATGAATAAAAGATAGATCATTACTATACTTAAACCTAAATTGTCTATTTTAAGTAGTGCATGTTATTTATCAATATACTAAAAACGTATCTTATTAATTAATTTATCATCTTATACACACACAAATATATGAATATGTGTATATTATTTCTTAGTTCAAGTTGAATTGAGTTGAACAAGTAAAAAATTTGTTAACTCTAGAACCAACTCAAATTAACAAAATTTAGAAAATCATAACTCAACTCAATTCAAATAGAATTGTAATCCAACCAAACTCTTATCGTTTAAGTTGGGTAGTCCGGATTAGTCACGTTATCAGTTCTTTTGACACTCGTACCCCTCACCCATAGAAATAAAATAGTGGAAAATGAAAAGAAATATTATACAGTAAATACAGGGGTAAAAGGGTAAAAAAGGCAATAAATACGGTGGGCAACAGAAACTCGGGCGAAGAAAAACGCGTTTCGGCTTTTGGGGCGTTTGGTTGAACTGTGAACTACCTAACAATAACAACAACCACTTTCTTTCACACTTCTTTTCTCAAATATTATTTTTAACAATAATAACAAAAAATAATCAATAAATAATTGTAATATGATAATAACAAAAATATTTCATTGAGCGGGGTTAGTTTTCTTGAGGTATAAAACTATAAATTATCCTCTTTAAGCCTTTCGCTCCCTTTTCTCCTCTTTTCATTTTCTACTGTTCTCTCTTTCTCTCTCCACTTTCTCTCTCCATCGCCGGTGAATCCCCTTTTCTTCTCGCCGGAAAAGCGCTTTCCGTCCTCTGACCACCGCCGTCTTCCGCCTGCCGCTGAGATTCTCTCTTTATTGCCGCTTGCGTGTTCTCGTCGCTTTCCTCCGATTCCGCTCCGGAGCCTCTGGATCTCGGAATCTGACTCTCCTTCTTCTTCTTCTTCTTTTTTCTCTTTCGAGAATGTGGTCCGTTTCCTCCTCTTTTCGCCCTCGCGCTTGACTGCTCCTGCCTTGATTGTGATCTAGGGTTTCGGTTTCTGTTTCGTCTCTTTTTGTTCTGTTTCGGCGAGGTGAACGAAGACGGAGGCGCGTAGGAACAAGACGCAGCTCCGGGATGAGATGGTACGCATTTCGGTTTTGGCTTGTTTTTTTGATTTGTTGTTATTGTTTTTCTTTTCTTCTTTTTGTGGATTACAGAATTGTTTCGTTTTCTGTTTGAACTTTGACGAATTCATCTTCTTCTGTTTTACTTTTCAGATCTAGTACATTGCTTTGGTTTTGCATCGTTTTTGAAATTTTTGTCGAGAAATGTTTTCGTTATTTGTTTTCACATGTCCTTTCTTTTTTACGAGGTCAAAGAGTTGATTTCTGGTCGTCGAATTTGAATGATTGGAGTAGAGAAGTCGTCGTTGGATTTCTGCCTAGAGTTTTTTCTGTATTACCGTTTCCGTTGACCAGTTTTCCTTGTTTGTGCTTTAATATTTTCTTCTCCGTATTGTTTTTTTGACTAAATTTCTTCCATGTATTGTGATTGTTCTAGATCTTCATCTTCCTCATCGTCACTATTTATCCTAAAATATTTAGCTACTGTTACACCTTAGTTGAGGAGGATAACTCGAATTGGTAATCACAAGAGTTTAAATTTCTCAATTATGTCGCACATCGAAAATTTCCAGCTTATTGGATTATGTAGGACCATGCTATTTTTATTTACGATTATTGATGAACTCGATTAGGCGGTGAAACTCTGTTGAATAGTGTTACCTCGGACCTAGGCACCTAGATACGGTTCTTTGACTTTCGTAATATAGTTAATTCGGTACTACCTGGTGGCTATCTGATATCTATTTTGAAGATAAAACTCGTTGGAGTTGGGTTTCTGATCTTCATTCCTATCTGTAGCAATCTCAATTGCATGCATTGGAATGTTGTCACAGGCATTGCCGTCGCTCTCATGTGCTAATTTGATGCCCGGCGGCTTTTTGGTCTGAAATTGCGTAACTGAATACTATTTTAAAATTTGGACCTTATAACTTAAATCGACACTAATTTCATTCAATTTCATTGTTCTGATAGATTGAGGAGGGCTTGGACTAGTTACTGTTATTCGTTTAATAAGCCTTTTGTTTCCTTCGTAAGATGATAACTGAATGCTTTTTGCAGGTGGAGGGAAGAGTTTGTTCATCGAGAGAGGACCGAAATGGGTTAGCTCTTCTGAAGCGCAAGAGACTTCAGTTAACGGATTCTGAAACTACCAACAAAACTGCAGCTGTCAAGAAAATGATGAATAGAAGTGGAGGTGATGCTTTAAGGGCTTCGTCTCCATGTGGTGTGAGGTTACTTGGTGGCAATGCAGATACTTTTTCTCATTTAAGTGGCATATCGAATGAGAGGGACGTCTTTTCAAAAAGGAGAGTAGATAAGTTTGTATACAATGATTTAGAGTGGACAGAGAAGATTCCAGAATGCCCTGTTTATTCTCCGTCGAAGGAGGAGTTTGAGGATCCTTTGGTCTATTTGCAGAAGATAGCTCCTGAAGCTTCGAAATATGGTGAGATACTTGCCTCCCCCTGGATTGTATATGCATTACCAGTTATCATATTTGCTTTTGGATTATAAGTTTGTTTGACCTTCAAAGTTTGACTTGATTATGCATGCCAAATTTTTCATGGAGAAATATGCAGCCCTCTAGTTTTATGGGATGAAATAACGCCTCTTTTACATTTTAATTGGAAGAATGGAATACAACACTCATTTTGGGCGATCATCTAGAATATTTTAAAACGTGATTGCAATTTGCCCACTTTTGGCTATAGCTGGTGAGATTTGTTTGTAATGGACACCCAAACAACGCTGTTCTTTTTCTTTTGGAAGGAAAAGAGAGAAAGGTTAAAAGAACATCTGGCACATAACCTCATAATTACAGGGCGTCACATGAATTCCTTTTGGGACGATTTACCAAGTCACCTGTAGAGCTGCAAAGTTTGTTTACTTTGTAGGGTATGTCAATATTTAGGCTAGTTTATGCACACACTTGAATATCCATCCCTTAAACCCCTAGGGTTAAAAAATTATTAGGTTATAAGTTTTGATGGGTAATCATCTAATCTGAAACCCTAACCATACAGCATTAGTAGTTAAACTTGAAGGCATGTCTATGTGGTCTCTAGTTTTCTTTGCAGAAGTTGGTCTTCTGGCAACTGGCACATTTGTATTATACCAAGTTGGGTGGTTTTCACTGCTGAATTAATCGGCCGGAGAACTTTTGTTAATCATATTTAAGTAAATTGTTGGGTACCTGAACACTAAATACATTAAACACACAAGATATTAATCTTTAGGAATATCAAAGGGAGGTGACTATATAACTATAGCCGTTAGGGTTATCTCTCTCCCTAATCCCTCAATGATCCATGCCTTTTTAAGTACCCTATTTATAACCAAGTCACCTCTTATAGTCTCCAAAGGGTGGCACAGTGGTTGAAGACTTAGGCTTTGAAGGTATGCTCTCCTCAAGGTTTCAGGTTCAAGACTCACTTGTGACATTACTCATTCGATGTCTCCCGGTGCCTGGCCCAGGGACGGGCGTGGTTACCCTCGTTTAAAAAAAAAAAAAAAAACGAGTCACCTCTTATCTAATTAACGTTGTACCCTTCCTTACTCATATTCTACTGATCTTTCCTACATATCTCGTAATATTAGTACTCTCACGTGTGTGTGTATATATATACATGCATATATGTATGTATTATACGACTTGTCTGCATTCTTTTGTTATTATTTCTGCTATTTAAGAGATAATTATACCTAAATATTTAGTTTTCTTTCGATATGATACAATTTTCTATTTATTGGAGAATTCTAGCTAGTGAGCTAGGCATACTGCCAATCCTAAACCAATGACAGAGATTGCCATATAGCTGTTTAAAAAGGAATGCTTTTTGGTTCCAACTAGATGCATCTTCTATATATCATTTTCTTTGTGTCATTCCTTCCAGTTCCAAGTAGAATATCATCTTTTGTGTTGATGGTAATTCAACTGATATTTACATGTGGTAACTAAACCATATTTCAGGCCTATGCAAGATTGTCTCCCCACTGACTGCCTCAGTTCCTGCTGGGGCTGTATTAATGAAGGAGAATCCAGGGTTCAAGTTTACGACGAGAGTTCAACCTTTTCGCTTTGCTGAATGGGATACTGATGATCAGGTTACCTTCTTCATGAGTGGAAGGTGAGCATTCTTCGTATACACATGAAATTTAGTTATATCTCTGGTACTGAATATGTAACCTGTCATTTTAGGAACTATACTTTTCACCATTTTGAAAAAATTGCGAACAAGATATATGCTCGTAGATATAGTAGTTCTGGATGTCTACCTGCCTCATATTTGGAAAAGGAATTTTGGCGTGAAATTTCTTGTGGAAAGACAGAAAGTGTTGAATATGCTTGCGATGTTGATGGTAGTGCATTTTCATCTTCTACATTGGATGAGCTTGGGACAAGTAAATGGAATTTGAAGGTTTTTCTCTTTCTTTGTGTGCTAAATGGAAATAGAAGAAGCTTAACAGTTTTAGAATGAAAACACTTACATTGTTGAGATGAAATCATGTGTGTGTTATGATTGTTAGCTTTTGAATACCCTTATTTTTATAGGCCATTGCTGAAGCTGGATATAGGAACTTATTAGCTATGATGTTTGTCACTTATTCATATCTGTGAAAAAGTTGATACACCTTGAAATGATCGTAAACATGTTGTAGTGTGCCATAAAAATTTTGTCCCTATCTCTCACTAGTAAGTTTTTCTATAGCATTCTTTCATAGATAAAGGTCTTTTATAGCACTTTTAAAGCCTCATACCGTGGGTCTCAACTGTATACTTCTCCTCCATGGCTCCACCCAGATTTAATTGCATGCTTCTGTACTTTACTATGAACTTCAGCAACATTTTCTGAAAGAAAAATAAAATAAACACAGATTTTAAGTCTTAGAACCTAGAAGTGATATCTTGACATGTTGATTTGTTTGTCTCCTAAAATGTATGTTAGCTTATTCTTGTATATTGCTTTTGTTCCAGAATCTTTCACGGCTACCCAAGTCCATATTGCGCCTTCTGGAAACTCCAATACCGGTAGGGTGCTTACTTTACATATCAAGCATTATCAAATGTCAGCATTTCATGTTTTAATGGATATTCTTTGGTATCTATAACAGGGAGTAACAGACCCCATGCTTTATATTGGAATGCTGTTTAGTATGTTTGCTTGGCATGTGGAGGATCATTATCTATACAGGTTGTTGTATTTATATTATCATTTTAAGAAATCTGATCGATAATTTTTGGTCTATAGTATACGTTTTTGTCTATTTTGGTAGGCACCCACTGGATTTATGTTGATAGTTTTGAACTACTGTCCCCAAGGGGTGACGTAGTGATTGAAGATTTGGGCTTTGAGAGTGTGCTCCTCTCAAAGTCCCGGGTTTGAGACTCACCTGTGACATTACTCCTTCGATGTTTTTGGTGCTTGGACTAGGGACGGGCATGATTACCATTGTTTAAGTTTTGAACTACTAAGTGTCACCTTGTTCATGCTAGTCCTTCACGAAGTTAATTATTTATTTGTTGCAGTATTAATTATCATCATTGTGGGGCATCTAAAACTTGGTATGGCATTCCTGGTCAAGCAGCTTTGCAGTTTGAAAATGTGGTCAGGGAGCATGTATACAATCGCGATATTTTATCAACTGGTGGAGAGGATGGAGCATTTGATGTTCTTCTGGGGAAAACAACGTTTTTCCCACCAAATATTTTGTTGGATCATGAGGTGCCTGTATACAGAGCTGTCCAGAAACCTGGGGAGTTTGTAATTACCTTCCCCAGAGCTTATCATGCTGGATTCAGTCATGGTAGGACATCCTAAACTAGTTTTTTCAGTCATTATTTATCATGATTGCTGAATATTTGTCGTTCTTTTATTTCTCCCCTCCCTTAAAATGCACAGGCTTCAATTGTGGTGAAGCAGTAAACTTTGCAATGGGTGATTGGTTTCCCTTGGGAGCTGTTGCTAGCCAGCGGTATGCTCTTCTAAACAGGCTGCCTCTAATTCCTCATGAAGAGCTTCTATGTAAAGAAGCAATGCTTCTCTACACTAATTTAGAATTTGAAGACCCACGTCCAGCATCTGCAGAATCAAACTCTCATTATTCTGTGAAGACTTCTTTTGTAAGTATGATTCGCTTCCAGCACCGTGCTCGATGGTCTTTGATGAAATCAAGAATATGCACCGCTATTTCACCAAATTACCACGGAACCATCGTTTGCAGCTTATGTAAACGGGATTGCTATATATCTTTTATTAACTGCAGTTGTTATGGACATCCAGTGTGTCTTCGTCATGGTATGCTCATCTCCCCTGCTGATTTATTATATTTTTTGTGTCAATATCATGTTGGATTTTGAAATCACTGGTATTGTTGAGGATATATAACAGATATATTTATTCATTGCCTTTGGCCCTGTTCATCTCTCAAATCTTCATGACAAAAAAGTTATATTTTAATAGAAAACCGTAGTTTAAAGTTCTAGTTAGTTCATTTTCCACGTGTAATTTTATCGAACACGTTTTATGATTTATGCTTTTGGTTGTTACTAATTACTTGATTTCTGAACCAGATATCGAGTCTCTGAACTTCTCATGTGGTAGCAATCGTACACTCTTCTTGTGTGAGGATATTTTAGAAATGGAGTCCGCGGCTCAGAAGTTTGAGCAGGAATGTGGGATATTGGATGAAATTCAGGGGCAAGCTTATAATGCTGAAGAATTATATTCTTATCCCCTGTTAAATTTACTTAATCGAGCTGATTCAGATGGTTACATTCCTTATTGCAAGATACAAGTTCAGTTGAATTCTGAATTGACTACTGCTGCTGCTGCTATTTGTCGCTTGGGAGAAAATGAGTGTGGTTCCAGTAGCCAACCTACACTAAGTTGTATCACAGAAAACCATAGACCTGAACCATCAGAACATTCTCTCTCTTGTGAAGCATCAACTCTTTGTTCAGTTGTGGACTATAATGAAACGTTGTCCACAATTAGCCATGTAAGATCTGATTTCGAGCTCAACGTATCTATTTTTATTACGTCATTGTGTACATCTCAGCGAGCTCTTGATCAGAATAACCAATGTCATATATATTTTAAAAGAGTAATTATTGATATTATTTTCTCAAACAGGTTCAAAGAAATTCAAGTTTTGAACAGTCTTCTGAATCATCGCGTAACAATTGCTCAAGTTCATCTCCAGGCAATATACGAGGATTGGAGCTAAAGACTCTAGTAGATCAAGAAAGTGATGATTCTGATGCAGAAATCTTTAGGGTTAAGCGTCGCCCTCTGAAACTGGATAAAAAGACTGGGAGCGACGCCACATCTTTAAAGCATTCTGCTGGCCAGGTACTGTTATCCGTTTTCAAATCTTATCATAATCGATTTCCTTAAAGCCGAGCTTGGGGTTTATTTGCGTGTATTCCCTGAAAGTAATTAATTCAATTATGATTTCTGTAAAGTTGTGCTTGTTGGTTCGTTTTTGGACGGCTAATTGGAAAAGAACTTTTTGTATTCCAATCTTTTACTTTTTTTCGGGCTTAAATTTTTCTTTAATTATATATACTTTGAATTTAGCTTTTTGTGTAGATAAGACGTAGCTTATTGGACATCATGCATATATCATTTCATATGAACAATTTCTTTAGCAAACAGTTTAGAAAATACATGAATATAATGAAGCATTCATTATCTTTGTCCGTCATGAGAATGTGAAGACTCCAAGTATTCGGGTAAAATCTAGACTTTTTGGAAGGGGCAAATGGGTAAATGCGAGGTAGTTATTCTTGTCTAGGGTGAGAGGAAACGAATATAAATAATGTCATGAGAGGTTTATGAGGGGGTATGCTTATTTTGGTCTTAAGGTAGACCTACACTCTCAAATGTTCCAGGTAGCTTGTTATTTACTTTCTATTTCATTTGTATTATCGTCTTAGTGTTCTTGTTGATCACGGTGTTATTTCCATTATCTTGTGTTTGTTAGTATTTTCTAAGTGTTGCAAGATATTTAGGTGTTTGGGTACCCAAACCGAGAACTCTTTCACCATCATTGCAATGTCCATTCAGATTAACTTGTTTTCCCGCCGCTATGTTGTACTATAATTTTCAATTCTTAATTTGGGATATATATTCATCATTATTGCAGGATGGTCGGAAAAGACTGAAGAGACTCCAAACAAATGGTGACTCCGAGCAAGTAACGCGATCGGATTGCCGTGGAACTGATAAATCACGTTATAAATTCTGCCCTTCGACTACTGCTCATAAGGACCCTGCAGGAATTGATGCAATTCACAAGTCTAGCAGAGTGAGTACCGATCCCAGTCCCATCTCTGTCAAGCACAACAGATCCAGCCATGAGAAACTAATTAATAATAGACAGCGCGTCTATGAACTGGACAACCGTAGGAAAGAAAGGATTCAGCATGAGATGATGGGAAAGCCCAAAAGGCTACCGCCCTCTATGGAGATTGGGCCTAAGCGTCTCAAAATCAGAGGCCCAACATTCCATGGGCCTGAGGATCCAACTCTTTGATGGATCACAATGATGGGCCTGAGCCTGAGCCTGAGCCTGGGCAGTCGCGGCGGGCCGTGCGTTTCTATTTCTGTACAGCAGCATATAATGATATAGAGCCTAGCCTGACTTTGCTAATCTTATTCTTCACTAATGGGGGGGTTCTATTCTAACAACTACTACACAACACACACACACAAACACCAAGGAAGAAGCCATAGATGATTGGGAGCAGTAACACTAAAATTAACCTCTAGGATGCAACATTTTAACATTCTTTGTGCAGGCCTTATAAAATCGAGGCCGTTCGCACACACGGGTGGTGATGATGATGATGATTCTTGAAGGTAACCCAAGTCGGTACTGGGCCATTTATCCGCCGTCCTGGGAACAACCTTTGCTTTGCTGCAGCAGCAGGTAGATGGTTTAGTCATATTCGATGTCTTAGTTAATTTCTTTTTCTTTTGTTAACCTCACTACCATTATTGTGAGGTAAGCGGGGATTCCCACGTACTTGTATTCAAAAAAAAGAAAAAGAAAAAGAAAAGATACATAGAGTTGGCTGCTTCTATTTTGTTTACGTTCTTTATTCTTTTCTGTAGTGATGGGTACTTGTACCTTGGACTACTCTAATAAAATGCAAAGAAGTTTCTTCTTTGTTGTTACTTGTAGCTAACACTTAGAATCTAAAACATGGAACAACAGTAGGGTTTTCTCAGAGGAATTGTGTTTTTTTTTTTTTTTCCTCAATCCATATTTGAATTGGTTTTGAACGTGAAGAATATTAACCAATTGTGGATGATGCAGAGAGACAATTTGGGTCTCTCATATTCTCTTGTGGGGGCATGCTCCCAGTCCCAGGTAAAGGACATTCATTGAATGAGTGGTGATATTATTTTATTCTGTTTGGAGGATTATGGTTGCGTGGGACAAAACTATCCCCCACCCACAATCATTTCCTTGCTTTTCTTTATACCTATAAAGAGAACATATTGGTTTGAATGATACCAAGGTATAAAACCATAAATTTTAGAATGAGAACATTTTTTTCCCTTTGATTAATATGGGCTTGATTTACTTTATTTAGTTATTTATTTAATTTCTCTTATAAATTGGTTTGTCTAAAAGGGTTTGAAAACTCTTGATAGAAAAGATTGAGAAAGGCAATTGCATTCTGCTGATTTTTAAAAATAAATATACAATGTTGTCTTCAAGGGGTGGCGCAGTGGTTGAACTTGGATTTTGAAGACATGCTCCTTTTAAAATTTCATGTTCGAGTCTTATGATATTATCCTTTTGATGTCTTCTGGTGCTTAGCTTAGGGATGGTCGCGGTTACTCTTGTTTAAAAAATACTTAAATTATACAAAATAATAAATTCTTTTTGAGATATTTATTATTTTGTATAATTTAAGTATTTTATTACGTGAGTTTGAACTTCTAATGTTAGCAATTAGATAATTAGAGTTTGAGATGAGGTTTGGGCTGGAAAATATTTTAGGATGAAAGTGCAAATTTAATCTATGAAATTTTTGGGTGGTGTTTGATAGGTTCATGTTTATATATATAATTTTCTAAGTCAGAGAATTGACATTCTCAAAAAAAAGAAAAAAAAAAAGAAGTCATAGAATTGAGCAAATTTATATTTAACCTTAGTTTTATTTGAAAAGGAAAAGAAAAGAGAAGAGACAATCAGTAATGGTTTCTTATCAAAGAGATTTTGCGTGTATCTTTCACTAATTAATTTATCGTTTTTTTTTCTTCACTTTTCCTCGTAGATTGATTGAATACGTAATTTGAGGTTAGCTTTTTGGAAAAGATTCAAAATGTTTCATCTTTTTGTTTTTTGTATCATACTTTATTTGCTTAAAATGTTGGGCTTCTATCACTTCGCCAACTACCATTAGCTTTGATCGATAAACGCCAAAAAAAAAAAGGGCTATAATTTTGATCAACCTACCAGCTCAGTCTCCAACATAATTATGTATTTTCTTTCTTTTTTTTTTCCCCTCCATAATATTCACAAATTTCAACAAATTTTCTCACTGAGATCATCTCATCTAAAGTTATCTCTTAATTTAATGCACTTCTAGTATTAGCATTTTCTCACCTTTGTTTGAACTTCCATTTCTGGCTAATATTCAAAGAAAAGCTGGGCCATTTGAATCTTACATTTTAAAGCCCAATATTAAACGAAGCCCATTAAAACAAAAGCTCAATAATGATTCGATGATTGTGTGTCTGTGTTGTTTCTTTTTGGTATAAATTGACATTGAACTAACACACACGGGTTTAAGAAAATTTCAATACTCATGCCAAAATCCAATTTCTTCAGAGCCAAACTAACCAAGTTTGTTCAATCCACAAAATCCCACACTAAACTTTGACTAGAATTAATATAAAATTAACGATTTTTTTTTTTTTGAAAATTGAGAAATCCGGAGCTTAGTTCTCCTATACCCAAGACACTATTGACTCATTCCTAGGCTATTGACATTGGGATATATCTGAAGATATTCTAGTTTAAGTACTCTCCAACGGCTCGAAACAGGAATATCTCAAGAAAACATGTCTTGGAGTCCGTAGCCTCAACCAATAAGTTGTCCTTCGTGGTCAAATGAAGTTTATTCATATCAATTTGACCAACTACTTACTATTTTATACTCAACTAAAATTAAATTCAATGAAATCGGTTTAATTTGACTAATTATGTAAGTTTTCGCGATTTCAATTTGAACTCGTAGATGGATATTGAACTGTCATCTTCCTTTTACCACCCATCTTTAATGCCATGCTAAGTTGATATTTTTTTAATAAATTAAGCTCATTAATATTTATAAAACAAATGTCTTCAAGAGGTGGCATAGTGGTTGAAAGCTTGGGCTTTGAGAATATGCTCATTTTAAGGTTGACATTACTCATTCGATATCTCCAATACCTAGTCTAGAGACGGACGTTGTAAAAAAAAACAATATTTATAAAACAAATATATTAGCGGTTGAATTTGAAATCTAACCAAAATTAAAAAGATAATTTTGACATAACTAATTATTATATAGCAACATATTAAACTATTGTACGATAAATTTTATTGTTGGGGCAAAGTGAACACTAAGCAATATACTATATAGTACGTTTGTTGGTAGAAAATAATAAAAATAAAAATAAAATATTGACCTTAAAATTATTATTATTATTATTTTTTTGAAAACAGACCTTAAAATTATTTGATTTCTTACAATAGACAAGCAAACAGTACATAGGACAAATTCATCTTGGCCTTTAATGCATGTATCAATTCCAAAAAATGACTAAACAATGAAACAATAAACAAATAAAATAACATTAAATTAAAAAAAAGAAAAAGAAATTAAGAACAAGTTGCAATGCCACTTTAACAAAATGATCTTTTTGTTAAAAGAAAGGCCTTAGTTAATTGTTTGTACTAAAAGTCAAGACATCGCATTCTTTTCGATTTAATTTTTCGTTTTTTGAATGAAATTAATCGCATCACGTGACCATTAATTCTTCTGGATTATGTACCACAAATCCATTAATTAATTAATCAATTAAAATAACATTTCAAATTCTCAATCGCTCATTCTATCACGTTTTTTTATTCGATCTTTTTGTCATTCAATACAGTAAAAAAGTGAATAAGATCTCAGCCATTCAAAAATATTTTTTTTGTTTGTTTGTTTGTTTTTTTTTTTTGAAAACCAATTGAATTAATTACATAGACACGCCTAATACATTACAAAAACGAAGATCTCAAGACAAAAGAGATCAACTAAAACGGAGGATCATTCAAATTTGATTTGATATTTAATCAACTAATTCATTCCATGAGATGATTATCATCTATCTTTATATTAAATTCCTAATAGTTTTAACTTTTAGAGGTGACTTTTTTAAGGATTTCAACAATAATTGAGGATGGTGATTCAAATCCCTCTTAGTTAATCGATCATATAAGATGCCATTAGAATGTTGTTTCTTTTTGTAGATGTCTACTATTTACGGACGAGAGTAATTGTTCAATCGATTAAAATGTGTATGATTAAGAAATTATGATTTTAAATTCTCCTACTTTAATTAATTGAGATTGAAATAAAAAAAAATTAAACGAGTTGTATTTCTTTTGTTTCATCAAAGTTACAAACAATTTAATCAATTTTATTTAGATTTTTTTTCGATAAAAATATAGTTGAATTAATCTATTTTTTTTATGATAAAAAAGTTACAAATTAAAATCTTAATGGTTGGTGAACTAAAAAAAAAGTTGATTTTTAAAATAAAATATAGTGCTTTGATATGCTAAGAAAGTGCAATAAGATAGCATATTTGGATTTAAATTCTCAATACTAGTAATGTAGGTATGGCACTTGGGTATTTTGTTGAGTTGTGACCAAATCCCATAAAACAAGGTATGTACTATGAATGTAAATTTGTCAAAGAAATTAAATAAACACTAATAGGGCAGATCATGAAAATAAGGTATTAATGTGAGATTCTCCCTTGACTTTTCTCTCCACACCCCTCCCAAAAATTAGACCAAATCAATGTTTACAAAAATGATTGAAATTCTTGTCTTCACAGCCCCTTCTGTTAAAATACTATAAATTACTTGTCTTACTTTTACCACTTTAATTACTTTATATTATTATGTTTCTTTTACCACTTTAAATACTTTCTTATTTTTAACATATATACTAAATTATAAAAAATATTGATCAACTGTGAGTTTTGTATCAAACACATCTTTGAATTTTGAAAAGTTAAAAAAAAGTATACTTAAGTTTTATAAAATGTATCGAAAATATCAAAATTTAAATTTAGATGGAAATCATTAAAGCTATGTTTCAAAAAATGCATATGAATTTTAATAACGTTTCAAAAATACCTATGAAATTTAATATTGTTTAAAAAGTATCTTTTATATCTTTATAGCTAAACTTATGAAAATGTTCCAGTTTTGTTTTAAATAACTTAGATATTTAATGGTAAAAGAAAATTGTTATCTTTATAATTTTCTTATAAATTATTTTTATATCAATATTAATTGCCTAATTAATTAATTGATTTTTTTAGTTTAATGGTTGAAATTAATTTCTTAATATATTTTTATTCTGATTGTTTTAATCATTTATTTTATATATGTATAATTTTTACCTTGTTTTGGATGCATAGATTGTTATGAATGTTACCTCAAACTAACTCTATCTATTTATATATATAGAGAGGATGTAAAAGTACTTTAAATTTTAACTGTTATATTAATGATTGATCATAAAAAATTCAAAAGTTTAAATAAACGAGAGAATTATAAATTCTAGTGTTAATCGAAGAAAAGATAAACAACAAGTCTAAATTTAAAAACGACATGTGGGTCATCAAGAATTTATTTTTTATCCCTAGAATTTGACTAAATTCAAATATTTTGAAGTTAAATTATTTAAATAATTCAAGTTAGAGATCGATCTAACAAAGCAAAATAGTGATAAGTTATCATTTAACTTTAAATAAGTGAAATTATTTTGACAAATATTTATTATACCCTTGTACTACATCTTATCCTTACGTACTTACTGATTTTTCATGAATAACCAGTTTATGGTCAAACCAATAAATGCGAATCTTCTCGACCAAGTAAGAGGAGGGCACCCTTTGTTCAAGACTCAAAACTAACTAGTAAGGAAAAGCTCATCTACTTTCCTAAAATGGAAAGGAGTGAAATCCATCATGTGAAATCTACTTTTCCAGTTATCCTGCTACGACAATCGCCAACGAGGTAAAATTTTGAGTCGGTGCCGTTTGGCTACTTTCACTCATACTCATCAAAGGATGGTTTGACAGATAGGAGTCAGTAGCTCACTTAGGATTAAGATCAAGTCATTATATAATCATCCTAGTGAAGTAAAGTTCTCATACTAGAATGATGTTATGTAGTGAAATCTTTAACTCGTAGTTCAGTCTTATGCAAAACTTTTTTTGCACAGGATACCCCTATTGCATATGTCCACACGAGCGACTCGTATCACGTTGCCTGTTTCCTAAGCACAACAGACCATACCAATAATGGCACAAGATAAGCACCTAACTTATATCAATCTAATGAAGACTTTTTTTTTTTGAAAACTGAGAAATCAGAGTTTCGCTCCCCTATACCCGGGGCACCACTAGCCCGTCCCTAGGCTGTGGCACAAAAAATCTAATGAAGACTTCTTTAGGTTGTTAACTTGAATAAGATCCCCTCGTATGTCTCCGCATACTTGTAAAGACCCGACCCATCCTAGGGTTTCATTCTAGGTCTCTACCCTAAATGCATCAATTAAACACAACATAGGAGACATGTTGAAAATACTCAATCATTAAAGTTAAATTAAATTGAAATTTCAAAATAAATGGTCAACCTCCAATTCGTGTACTCTAGGTAAAAACATAGAAAACAATTAAGAAAATTCATAGTGCATGCCTCAAAATCCAGTTCGTGTGGAAGTAAGGTTTAAATAAAATAACACTCAGACTCAATAAATAAAATATAGTCGCCCCATGATCCATCAGCTCCAATTAGCCACCCTGGTACATCAGGTAAGTACATGTGGAAAATCTTAAATGGGAACAATGATCATAGTTTTTGTTTAAAAATTCAATACATAGGAGTAGGGAGATTCGAACCCGTAATCTCTTGATTACTGGGACATACATGATGCTCTTGAAGGTTTGCACTTTTTGCATGATTAAAGTTTTCATCTAACATAACAAAATATTTTTTAAGCTTTAATATTCTAAGGCTCCATAAAATCACCAAATCTTATAACTAGTTTGATTTATGACAATCGACATGAAATAAGGAAAGAAAAAAAAATTATGATACATTAAACTCCAAATTTCATCGACTTAAAAATTAAGATATTAGAATACCAAAGGATATAGTTGCATTCTTTTATTAAATTACACCTGGTTTTATCTCAAAACTAATTAGTAATGAGATGAGTAATTCACCTATTTCATAAATGGTAAGAGGTCTCTCCATCTTTTCAATGTAGGTTCCTCAACATGCTCCTTCAAGATAGTACCTCTTTGTGTTTACCAATTTTGGATCGGATCCCACACTACAAGAATGCCACAATTGCTGACAAAAGTTTTCTTGGTGTGTACTCCATGTTTCACCAGTGTAGGTATCCCCCAATGGAAAAATTGTAGTCGGCAATAACTCGGCTTAGCCTCGACGCGGTAGGCTATGCTAACAAAAAAATGCATTGTTGACGTAGGTACTTTACCATGACAAAATAACTTCTGTCGGCATAGGGGTTCTACTGCGACACAACAACATCTGTGGCGTAGGGGCCCTACCGTGATTGAATAGCTTTCGTCGACATTGGTATGTAATTATTTTTTATATAATAATTTTATATTATAAAAAATATATATAAATATATAAATATAAATTCTATAATTCTATATAGTATTCATTATTTATTTTGTTTATTATGATTCTATACTATAACTGTTAGAGGTTGTGCCGTGAAGGCCTAGTGTAGTTTGTAATTAAAGATCATCAATTATTGTCTTTAGTTGTAATTAATAAATAGTTATTAATTATTTTTATTGATGATTTAATTATCACATTATTCAAACCGAACATGTTATTTGGATCAACAACGTTTAACCATTGATTATTACTATGTACGCTTGGACAAGTATGTTGGATATACAAGCGGATCTACGACTAAGTGAATAACCTAAAGACGTTTGCAATATATAGACTAAAGCTTGGTGCCTCGTCCTGGTGACACGGTTGGTGCGGTCTGCTTTGCAATAGTTACAGACAACTTGATCATAATTGTTCATGTGGAGACATGTTGGTGAAGGTGCCTATGCAAAAGAGTTTTGCATAAGACAGAGACATGAAATATGTCATCTTTCTAAGTAATTTTGTTATTGACGTCAATAAATATTTGACTAGGATGATCGTATGCTAGTATGACCTCAATCTTAAGTGAGTTGTGAACTTGCAACGATCCGAATTTTTAGAATATTCTAATGAGGTGTTACGTGCGCATGCATTTTAAAATCCTTAAAATAAATTGGATAAACACATGCATTTTCTAATGAAAACTCTTAGAATTGTGAAACACAGCTGATAGTTCGAAAACATACAATTATATGGTTCGAGATGTCGATAGTTCAAAATGAAATACAGTTCGACAGAGTTTAAAACATAAGTGCGACACGAAGTAAAAACAATGTAGAAAGGAATAACGACACCATGTCCATGATCATTGCAGCTCCCCAGCCTAGCCACCTCGGGATGAATCCATACATGAAAAATATAAGGGGTGAGTGTATCAAAATATACCCAGTAAGGAGCCCTACCATGAGGTTAAGCATGCAAGCAGAAACAAGTTAGAAGATACGACAATTGAAGTTAAGTGCCTCGCACATGAGTATCTGGCCCACGGGCCAATCACGAGAAAACAATATCAAACGACGGCGTAAGCCATGAGCAAAGGTATAATCAAATACCAAAGGCATACACAAATACTAAAAATTCATCTGACCTCTGTCAGGAAATGACCACGAGTGAGGGAAACACAAGACCCCTAGACCTCGGGTCGGGACATGTCCCATACTGTGTGCGCAGAGACATACACAAATATCTCAAGGTAGCCTGACCTATGTCAGGGACCCGCCAAGCTGTGCTGTAGAGACATACACAAATGTCTTGGGGGTAGCGTGACCTTTGTCAGGGACCCGTTATGCTTTTGCTACGCCACTCTGAGAGCGTATCAGCAGAGGCATACACAAATGCCAAAAAAGTTACTAACAATGACCTTATCAGGAAGGACAACGAATAAGGAAAATACATAAGATCCCTAAATCTTGAGTCAAAACAACGATAAATATGTCGGGTCAGCAAGGGCATGGTCAAATATCGTGAAAAATCACCTGACCCTGTTAAGGAGGGTCACGAGTGAGAGAAATTGCATGATCCTTAAACCTCGGGCCAGGGGCGTCATCTGCTAACCTCTATCATGCAGGGTTCGACATGCATGAAGACAACATCCCCAAATGCATGCAGGCTCACGGATAAATCCCTACGCGCCATCATCTGTCTCAATGGTCTCTTCCGTCCATGATTAAGCCAGCCCACACGAGGGTGGATACCACAATAAACATGCTAGACAATAGGTGAAAGGGTCAAGCGAGTCTAGATTGGCTCACCTTCTCACGTACTTCAACATGAAAATAAGTGAAACAATGCACAAAACATATGAGATTCCATGAGTATAACATAAGAGATATAACTAGCATTAGTGTCACAAGAGGCCCAGCCTAGCCTAGACTGGTGGCACCAGCTGCCAACTCCGAGGGTTGGTGCAACCCATGACGTGCGCTCAACAACCAAAGAACTCGTTGTCCCAAACACAATGCGACATGTGGATGAAATCCGTTCACCTTGGTCAGATATAAAAGTCAACCCGTAGGATAGTGCATCCCAACCACGTGTCCCGAAGTAAAGAGGATCCGTATCCTCACTCGATTCTTAAGGGCACTAGCAAGTCACATCAATAACACGATATTGATCATGCAACACAAGTCATAAAAGGAGTGAGCTAGTTGCTCTTCTAGGTGGTTAACACGATAACCGAGCCTAGTTATTCTAACGCCGAACATAATCGATCCAAACTAGGTATCATGATAACAACAGATCGCTACAAGAAAACTAATAGGTTGCAAAATAGAGAAACTGAGCATATCATCATGGTAGCACATATACAATCAAACATAGATGACACCGAACATGAAATCATTCTAATACGTGTACAACCAAACATAGAGGAACCAAGCAACAACGAAACATACACATGATCATTCATGAGCTACCTAACACATTAGAGGCATTTCAGTCACAACTTATCATGACACATACAATCGAGTGAACAAGAATCAATGAATCCATTAAGGACATTTTAAACACGATCACTACATGCTTTATCCTAGACAATTGGTTATTTGAATAATCATCAGATAAACAACTCATCACGTATACAAGCAAAGAGGTACAATTTAGGAAATGACGATTTGATCAAATGGGCACAACAGACAGAGACCTTGCAGTTTAAGAGCTAAACTACGTTTCTATACGATCATGAGTATAATCAGTTTAATAAGTGGGTTTCAACACGAACAAACATGTGACAAGTCATTCAACAACCATTTCTTGTAAATCATAACAAGCTACTATTCACATGCTTTTAAGCCACAAACCTGAATCATAATAGAAATCCTTACCTTCTCGTTGTCTCGACCGAATCACCAAGATGAACTACAAGCCAAACGATGAATTTTGAGAGTTGCCTAATCGAAGAATTAAGATCATATGTCAACGAAACAGACAAACAAAGTTGAACTAGCCAAAACGGAGTTCACCACTCAAACGAGAGCAAAAAACTGAGCAAACGATGCATCATCAGAGTGCGGTGGCACGTGGTCGGTCGGTGTCAGCGTGTCACCACGGAAACTCACGAATCTTACCTTAAAATCTTCGTCTCACTCTTCTAGTCACAGATATGGTCTCAAAATTTCAAACAGACAATTTATGTAAAACTGCAAAAGAAGGTATGGATCCAAACATGGGTTTTGAGCTTTTCTTGTCGAAAAACATGGTGAACGGAGTAATAAAAGAAACTGAGGCTTACCCATGAAAATGATGAAGAGAAAAAGAGGATGAGCTCGTTCGAACAAGTGGTGGTGACTAGCGTCAACGGTGAGTCACATGACGACCAAACAACCGTCGTTCAACGGCCGCTGGAGATCGTAGGTTGCTGCGAAGAACGCCAAGAAGCAGGACTGATCCAACGAAGGATAGATGGCCATGCGTTGGCTGGGTTACGCGGATCCACATGGGTTGCTATGGCTCCATTGATGAACGCCACGTGGCAAGAATGAAGAGGGTGGGTTGAACGACGTAATGGTCGCGAAAGTTGACGACTGAGATGAGATCTAGGGCTGGAGATAGATGGTTGAGGGGTGAGTACGCGGGAGAATCTGCGTGGAATAAGCTGGGCCTGCGGTTGCGTGACACGCATACACTACAGATGGGGAAGCAGTGGCGACGCGAAGGTTGGGATTAAGCGCTGGGCATTCCTCTAGCTGGCAACGCGTGAAGAGCTGGGGTTGGGGAGTTCTTGCGGCTGAAATTAAATGAGGGAATAGAGTTTTATTATTTTCCTTTTATAATGTATAATTTATTTTCCATTTTAAAATATAGACATTCAAAAGCATTGAAAAACCTAATTTTAAATATCATATATACATTTCTTTTAAACCCTTTAATCCTTTAAATAAAACAAGGGACTTGAGATTTATTTAACTCCAACTCTTAAATAACATATATAAATTTCTTTTAAACCCTTTGATTAATTAATTGGTTAATCCATCGAAGAGAATAAAAACTTTAGGGATATTTCAAGTTATAAATTTTCAATAAAACACCTAAATTTATCTAAAAGAACTAGGGTGTTACAGAACTCCTGCTTGTGAAAGCGTCTTTTTATGTGCATGAATGAGGCCAGCTAAACAACGTAGTTCAATATGCCTCCCACGTTGGGGTTTGTCGTAGTGAGTAGTTGAAAACGAAATGTCACAAGATGGTCGTAGTGAGTAGCTGAAAGCGAAATGTCACAAGATGGAATTCACTCATTCACTCATTCCTTATTATTGGGAAGTAGATGAGTTATTCATGATTAGGCCACAAACAGTTCATTCATTAGAGGAATAAGTGGGGTACTTAAGGAAAAGATGTAATTACTAGGGTAAAATAGACTTTTGACCTAGATGTGAGTTACAACAACTCGTGAAGGATCATATAACAGATGACCGATTATATCCATGGATATAACTTGTCATATAGTGCGAGAGAGATCAACACATGCCTTTAGTGGAATCAGCCTATTGTCTAACGAATAGAGATTGGATCCCAGGTTGTTTAACTTTCATTCTCTAGGTCAATTAGTCCCCGGACTAGCTCACAATTACCAATATAGTGATAGGTATGGAAGATTAGTTTGAATAGTTCAAGTTAATTAATTCATATGTTAGACATATTGTTGAATTATGTTAAACCACCAATCAATCCAAAAGTCTAAGCTCATGGATTGGGGTAAATTTAATTATATCAATCAACACTCCCCCTCACTTGTGGGTTTTGAAATTTGAGAAATGCCTTACAAGTGGAATTTAATTTTAATTGGGGATGAAATGACTCGACAGGGGTTCGAACTCAAGACCTCCTGCTCTGATAC
>JBBMKA010000021.1:17430347-17455495 GCA_037833695.1 Sechiopsis laciniata | reverse complement strand
TTTGAAAATATTTGTATTTATAGTCAAATATACGGTATAATTAATATTCATCGTACGGTATAATTTAGAGTATTAATTACACCATTTTGTATTATTAATACAATATTATATATTATTAATACAATATTATATGTTATTAATATAATATTATGTATTAATAGTATTGTAAGATGAATATTAATTATACCGTATGTTTGACTATGATTGCTAAATACTTTTTTTTTTCCTAGTATTATAAATACTTTTCAATTTGGCCTATTCCTAAAAAACCCCATATAAATAAGTTTAAATTTCAAAAAACAAAAATCAAAAATCAAATAATTATCAAATGGTGCCTTAACAACTCAATTTTAATTTATATTTTGAAACGGCAATACACATTGAAGAATTCTTTTAAATAATTTTAGAGAATAATTAAGTAAATTAAAAGGAATATATGTAAGTATAATTATATCGTAGTTAAAAACTGTTTAAAAACTAATAATAAGTTTGAACGAATCTAAACTAACTTAAAATTAACAATAAACTCAATCCATTAAAAGTCATCTATTTAAATCCAACCTAATAGTTGATCAAGTTCTCCAGTCACCAGATTTTTTTTTAATACCCGTATCTATACATAACTTTATTGCTACTTAATATAAATACATAACTGAAAGAAAAAGAGAGATGAATAATTTTTTTAATTCAACAATTATTTACAGATTTATGACTTCTTGATCATACATCATCAATTAACTAATAACTTTAAATTCTTAGACTTCATTTGATAACCATTTTATTTTTAGTTTTTAATTTTAAAAATTTAAACCAATAACAACTAATTTATCGTATGTTTTTTTTACTTAGATGCCTACATCGAGCCTATATTTTTATAAACCAACATATTAAAATAATGTGTAAATATATTTTTAAAAAAAACACACGCACGAAAAGCAATCAGTACTTAAAGAGATGCATCAAGATGTACAAAGATGAATAAGAAAAAAAGACTTCAACATGAACTTCAATAACTTTATTTCATATATGATCATCATATCATCATCATCATCATCACAAGTACAATTTGCTCCCCTGATCTCATCACCAACAACATCCTGATATTACAAAGCCTTTTGTATAAAAAACGTGATATTCAAATATAAAGCAACACAACCAGAGTCCAAAACAGAAACCCAGCAGCATCCACAAAACACAAACATTTTTTTAAGATGACAACAAATAAAAGTAGTTTCCAGTTCAAAAAACAAATAGCAAAATGAACTTTTTAGAGTCTGCATACGATAGATAAGATATTCCAGAGAAACGAGCATTACCATATATATTCACAATTTTATGTCGACGCATTCTAACCAAACACAATTTTTCGTTCCATATTGGTTCAGATCCATCCTTGCGTTATGGACTACATGATTTCTTTGGCGCCTGCTGACAAAGAGCTAGTTTTAGAAAATACTGAACAGCACATTTCTTGCACAATATATTCAAATTTTCAAACAAAATTTTTCGACTTCCATTCTAAGAAGTCCCTGCTTGAACATTTACTTCATTGATAGATGAAAAGAGGCTATTTTACTCAAAGATGCAAACTCCGCAAAAGAACTACAGAAAGCAATTATAATTGTTAAAAGAAAACAACAAAAAGATCGGAGTGTTTCAACAAAAATTAGACCATCCTGAAACTTCTACATGATCAACCTTCATCGTGGAGAACAAAGTTCACCAAAACCACTCATCAAACTTTCTTCAATTCGATAATAGAATCAAGAACTCAAAACTCAAGCCCTTCAAAGTCCCAATGAAAATTTTCACAGGAGTAACCAACTAAAAAAAAAAAGCACAGAAACCCGCTCGACACTAATCAAAAAGTGAGTGGTGATCTAAATAGTATTAATGACAAAAACTAAATGTTATCAAAATAACAAGTTCATGAATAAGTAAAAGAGGCAAGACAGATCAATAGTCATATCTCATGTCTTCAAACACAGGTGTTGCATTATTTTTTTTTTATATATCCGTGACGGTCCAGGGCAACTTGTGTGCACCTCGACTATTGTCACGAGACTTTCCACTTGCCCCTACAACATTTGGATGTCAAGGAAATCCCTAAGAAATTATTACTAGGTAGAGAAAACACAATATCAGATAAATCAAGTATATCCAATGTTTTTCCAGCTCCAATATCTGTCAAATTGCCTAACAGTTCAACTAAGTGTAGGATATTCTACAATGTTTAAAAAGTGACCTCAAAATATAGAAAAATTATTATTAAAAAAAGGAAAGGGAAAAGGAGAAAAAATTAGTAAAAAACGCCATGAATTTTGAATAAAAATATAAAAATCTTGATGCTCAATTCAGTTTTGCCATCTCCCCTAGAATTTGAAAGGAACCCACACACAGGAGATATTGAGGCAATAAGGATACCTAGTTGAATCTTTATTTGTATCACTGCTTACAATTTCCCAAAAGATAAAAAAGGACATTAATTTTAGGCCATCGATACGTCTCACATCATACCAACTCATCTAGCTCCTATTGCCTATAAAAAAGGAAAGAACACGAAAACGCTAGCACATACAAAACAAAAAACCAACAAAACCCTACAAAAACAACCTCTGGTCAAGTAAAAATAACACCTAGAGAATTAAATGGTTACTAAAGAACTTCAAATAGATGCCCAAAGAGAAACATAGAATTTATTGAGGGTCCATGCTTAAAGACATCTCAACTCCTCTAAAGATTATATTATTTCTCTCTTCCAAAAAAAAAGGAAGGAATTAAAGGGAGGAGAGAAAGCAATTCATCAATCATCCCTCTACAATCTTTTGGTCTAGCCAAAACAAGACCAAACTCCACAAAAATGCAGTTACACGCCTTAGAGGCCATCTCATATTGCTAGAGAAGATGATCGAGATCCTCTGCCGGTCTCTCTCCTAGCCATGTTGCAACACACGTGCCCCATTAAGAAGGAAACGTTCTTCAAAACACTATCCAATGGAGAACATGTCAAGTAAAGACCAAGTCTCCACCAAAGAAGGAATTAACCCAACAAAGAAAAAAGAATAGACACGAGAAACACACAGATGACCACGAACATCACTACGCCTTAAGTCGCAACAAAAATTCTCCAATAAAGAAAGTATATTGACGACGTCTAGCATCTCTCTATAATGGATGATGTCCCAAATAAGCCAAAATATTCACCACACAACATTACTTCATAATAGATAAATAGAACAAACAAGGAAACGCCAAGTAGAGGGATCTATCTCCGTCCACTTATCAAGTATATTTTCCATCATTACCCGTTTGCCACATACTGACTGAAGGAATCCTAAACAAGGTCAAATAAAGAAACCAGTAGATTCAACATAGACGACTCATGAAGGACTTCTTCAAAAAGAATAACGCTTGGAACTAATGGAATCTGGTCGGCCATCATTGGGACAACAAAATTGAACAATTAGAGAAACTGCAGGTCGATTTTCTTTGATCAGACAAGGTAGCTTGGCTATTTGACACATGGTCCATTTAAAGAAAGGTTTTTTAAACAATGAAGTCATATATCCACATCATCTAAAGAGTTTTTGAAGTCCGAGACCTAACACCTTCCGAATCCCCTTGAGAAACCAACAATGTTCACAAAATGCCAAATATAGCTTACTAATACCCCATTTGATATCCATTTTATTTTTAGTTTTTTGTTTCTGAAAATCATGCTTGTTTCTTCACAATTATGGGAAGTTTTTCATCTTCACAATTATATATATCTTTTTGTTTTTTCTATGCATGGGTGTGCGTCGTGCCTTGGAAAAAAAACCTACGCCTTTTATGCACCTTGCGCTTCAGGCTCCAAAGTGTCGTTGCGCCTTGAGTACTTACAAACGACTTCATTTTTTACGATGGTTAATGAAAGTCCTGAATTTAATATTTGCTGAAAAGCATCCTTCCATAACTGCCACAAGTCCTTTCATGGACTCAAACGCCCTGTTCTTGATTTGCTACAATTTCTAATAAGAATTTCTCCTTTCTGATATCTCTATTTAGTCTCTTTCTACCCACAAATTCTTAGTAAACCTAGTGTTTTCAAGCTATCCCATTTCCTTGCCTATGGCCAACAGGCCTATCCCTGTTCTTGCCTATGGCCAACAGGCCAACCGCATAGCTATCCTTTACTTGCATATGGCCAATAGTCCATGCGCATAGAGAGTATTGCAACTCTAAAGAAGCCAGGGCAGGCGCCTTCAGTTAGGCTCTTCCTTTCTTCACCATTTTGCATCTAGCGTTGCCTCCGTTGTGCATCTTGTCAATATTTTTTAATAAGCTAACTTAATACCCACAAAAACAACATAGAATTAGCTTATGAAGAAGCCTAAAGCCTAACAATCATGCAAACGTCAATATTTTAGTGCACTGAATCTACTTAATTGTTATAAAAGATATTTATATATAAATATATGTCCAATTGTTTAACATTTTTATTCAAGTTATTTGGTGTAGAATTTTTTTTTAAACTTTAATTTTTTATACTAATAATAGTTTAATTTGTATGGTATATATCACATAATTTGTAAGGTTTAATATTCTTTTAATTTGTAATTTTTAGTATTGTTCTACCAGGATCTAAAATTTTATGGGAATAAGAATATGTTTTCAATATCAATTTATGTTCTAACTATAGTATTTAGTTATACATTTATTTGTTGAGCCCCACTTCACTCAGGCTTCGCCTTTTTGTCGTTTCCTACCATGAGGAAATCAAATGGATTGTCACCTTGCGTTGCTCCTAGCGCTTTGATAACACTGAGTAAACTACTTCCCTCTTATTAAATCTTTTTATATTTTAAGTCTCATTTGATAACCCATTAATTTTATTTTCTACTTTTGACAATTAAGCTTATAAACATTGTTTCCACCCATTTGTTTCTTTACTTTACCTACTTTTAACAAAAGTTGGGCTAAGAACATTTTGTATTTTATTCATGAAAATGAACAATAATGTTCAAGATACAAACTCCTCAAGTGAAAAAATAAATAAATAACCAAAAATGTTATCAATTGAGCCAAAGTTTTCTATTTTGGGTTCTTATTAGTGGTAATTGACTCGTTTCTCAGCCTTATTTGTAATAGGCCGTAACTAAAATGAACTATAATGTTCAAGATACAAACCACTCAAGCGAGAAAGGAAAAAAAATGTTACCAATTGGGCCAAAGTTTTCATTTTTTGTTTTCTTACTAGCAGTAATTGACTCGTTTCTCATCCTTATTTGTGATAGACTGTACCTACTTTAAATCAAAGTTTGGCTTCTATAAAAATAAAAAATAATAAAAAAAAAGTCTCAGCTAAGAACTTTTTTTAACAAGACACAAACAGTTGTTATTTTATTGATGAAAAGGAACAACAAGATACAAACTCCTCGAGTAAAAAATGAGAACAAAAAAACAGAACCAAAAGTGTTATAAATCGGGCCAAAGTTTTCTATTTTTGTTTGACTCATTTCTCATTCTTATTGGTGATAGGCCTTAACTAAAATAGATTTCTTAAAGTTTACTTTTGTAGTGCTTTCCAAAATCTCTTATAAACCAGTTGCCTAATTTCATGATCAAAAATTTCTTTTCAACCAAAAGTTATTGAGTAAGAATAAGATGTCATGTTATGTCTGGGGAAACAGTTAGTTCTGAGATATCTCCCAAAATTCCAGCGAAATTTTCTTCTCTTGACAAGGCTTGTGGTTTGAAGTTGCAGGACATTTCTTGTAAATCTCTAACAGTTAAAGCTCTTTAGAAATCTCCTAGTTTTCTCAGTATTTCAACTTTTCTTTTTGGTTTATTCTTCACAAGTAGGCCTTTCGCTGTTCACCATGTTGGGGTTCTTCTTTTGAGAAAGGTTTTTGTTTGGGGTCCTCACCTTGCATCTTAGATAGTCTTTAAGGTTTGGTTGTATGCTTTTGAAGATTGGTGATTTCAAGTTGTTTCAGTATCTCCTGGTTTTTTCAGCTTCTAGTCCCTGGTTTATCCTCTTTAGATCTCTTTTAATGCCTAGTATTTCCTTTTTTTTAAGGAGTAACGAAGACTTTTCATTGAAAAATGAAAAGAGACTAGGATACAAACACTGTGGAGGTGCAAAAAAAACAACAAAGGAAACATAAAGGAACACAAATCTGAAAAAACTTCAAAACAACCAACAACCAAGAGAGATCAAACCAAAGATCTTGTTGGGATGCCTTTGAACTACTTTCCCCCACGATTACTTAGCCAAGGGTCTAGCTGCTCGGTCAGCAAGCGAGGACCTCTCCTCTGCCCGTGACGTAGCTAACACACTGTAAGTGAACCATCACGTTTTCTTCATTTTTTCTTGATTGTTGTTCCGTTTTTCATAACAGATCCCAAAGAAGACCATTAACCTCAATAATAGGCAGCAGCCTTGCCATGGAAACAAGACATTAGGGCCACAAAAAAGCTGAACAACATTGCTGAAATGAGAGCCAGATTGCTTCCGTGATCGACGAGATCCAGAGCTGCTCATAAGAGAAAAAGGGTGGAAGAGCACTAAACTGGAAGATACAAAAACCTTGCATGCTGACTAATTCCTCAACTTCAACGGGGTAATGAGAAGGAGCAGCTGTAGACTTGTCAACACCAACCTCCAAAGACGTGACTGCAAAAGAAGAACTCTTAAAACAAAACTTTTCTGCAATCTTTCCTTCCTAAGCTTGCATTTCCTTTTGTTTTGATTTTCTCTTGGTTGGGCACTTTAGCTTTCTTCTAGAAACTTTAGTTGTACTCTTTTTCTTAGTTGACTTTGTTTGTTGGTGGTCTTCGAGGTTATCTTGCTTTTTTTCTCTCCCTCGTAGTGGTCATCCTTCGAACATTAATCTATTTTCATCATTTCAATGAAAAGTTGTTTCTTGTTCAAAAAATTAAAACCGTTAAGAGACTGGGCCTTAGTTTTCCACTCATTCTCTTACTAGTAGTAATTGATATTTTTTTTCATTCCTTATTTGTATAGGTCGTACTTCTACGTAAGAAGACCTCATTTTACTTGTGGGAATATGATATAATATTTTATTCCTCTCAAAATGAAGTTAGTATTCGAGCAAGTGGTGCAAATTCCCACACTCACAAGCAAAGGAGAAGTATTGAAGTATTGATTTAAAAAAAGTTAAATATATTGGAACCCCATCTGCTTAGGCTTTTGTCTTCCATGATGATGATTATAACAATAAACATCAACTAGTCAGTCTTGCAGGAAGAGGAAAGTCAAACAACTTGCAGAGATTAACTTCAGAGAGAAACCCATCTTCCAGTATAAATATTTGTTTCTAGGTCGGGCTATTTACTTGTAAATAACTTCGTATAGATCCAACAACTTTTTTTCAAATTATGCTTCGTATTATTTTTCTATTTCGTATAAACTTTTTTGATGAGTTCCAACAACTTGGACCTTTTTGGTCAAGGATTTAGTCTTAATCAATTGAGCTATGGACCTTATTTTATATATTTTTACTTTTTGCTCAAGTGGACCTCTATTATAAGCTTTTGTAACAAGGCCTTGTAGAACTGTCAACCATGTCTTCTGCCTTTTCAATTTTCCGTAGGTACTGGCACTGCACTTTTTTCTTCTTTTTTTGGGGCAGTATTTCTTAAATATGAATAATACGATTTACAGAAAAATTTTAAAAAGAAAAAATGTATTGAACTTTTAGTATATAGACACAACCATGTCTTCGGCACTTCTGTGTCTTAGTTTCTTTAGCAAACAGTGGGGTAAGGTTTACATTGTTAACCGACAAAAGTATTATAAGCTCCAAAAATGCACTTGATTTTTACTTGGTAGTACATCAATTTTTGCGAATTCAAAATAAAATGTTGTAATTTGTTTTTTAGCCCTCAGAAAATGGAAGTATTTGGATTCATTGACATGAAAACGTTGAATTTTCATATCAAAGTGTAACGTTGGATGGTTTTAGATTCATAATCTCTTTGGTTTTTCACTCTTGCTTTCTGTGTTATTTTTGTTAGCTTGTTTCTCCCTTGGCCGGTGCTTTGCTCCTTATCGTTCTATCTTAGCTTTGGTGGTTTGGTTGTTTGTACCTTCACTAATTTGGGAGTTCGTATCCTTATTGGGAAGGAGTGTGGGATTTGAACTCATAATCTCTTAGTCACATCCATACAAACATCTATACAAAGTTTGCTTCTTGTTAAAAGAGAGAGAAGGAGAGATTGAATTTTCATGAGTATATAAAGGTCAAATAACCAAAAGTCAAATGAATTTTAAAATTGAATATCACAAGAATGAGAATAAAGAAGCAGAGAATGAAAATGACCTTGCAAAGACTTGTTATCGTAGTCCTCAACAAATTATCTCCAACCATCAGTCTCAGCTGTCTTACAAAATCATCACGATTCATCTTCTTGTCCTAGAAGCAGTATCCAGATATTTAACATTCAAGGACATGAAAAAAGGAGGACAGCATAAAATTTAAATTTCAAATTACCCGGAATTGTTCATATTGCTCAGTAATAAGTCGCATGTCTTCAGAAGAAACTTTGTTACATATAGCAGCAAACAACATGGAGAAAGACATCCATGGAGACTTGGGCGTTTTCATAGAGTTGGAAGCCACACTAGCTGCTCTTTCCTGAGATCTCCAAACATCTGAAGGTTGAGCATCGCTATTCTAAAAGAAATAAATATGTGCAAGTAAAGCCTCGTGCTAAAGGACCAAATATAAATAAGGGTTTCAAATTTTGACACAGTTCACCAAATGCCATCTTCAGAGAACAATGGAAGAGACATACATCAATTGATTAATTTCAATGGCTGCAATGGAAGAGACATACATCAATTGATTTAAAGGCTTACCATATTAACTACTGTCGACCCAAATGGTATTTGGCCTGAAGACCCTTGACAAGATGCAGTGATCCCCGAGACATTATTAGTATGGCTTTCAACTGCATGCACAAAGCAGCACAAAGCAGCATCGATGAGTGTTCAGAATAAGATTGCATGTATTCATAATATTCCTACTTGATAGAGTCTAGTTCTATCACAAGGTCCCCCCTCATTCTATTGAATCAATTCAATATCAAAGTACTAAATTGTATTTCATAATAGGGGTAGGTTACAGTTAAACATCCCTCAAAGGGACTAACCTCCTAACATCTCTAAGAATTTCATATCACTGCTACTTCAAATTGAGGCATGAAAACTATAATCAACAATTTCATTTCCACTCATCATTGCAGTAATATCTCTATAAGAAGTATACAGCTGCCCTTGGGCACAATTTCTAAAACTTATCAAGGAAAAACAAGAATTAAATAATTAACTCCACCAAATAAACAGTGCACCCAGAGAAGATTACCCACCTTTGGGACTGGGAGCAACCTTAAAGCTGACAACAAATTCTGGATAGATGTGGGTGTTCATATTCATTCTCCATACAATGTAATGTGTTGGTTTTGTAAGGTTGTCCACTCCACTGTCAAAATCCTTGCTACTTGGATGGAATTGTCTGCTGCCAGGGTGAAGAAGTTCCATATTTCCCATTATTACACGGCAAAGCACCAAATGCTGCACTCCGTTGTCATCAACATCACTTGCACTGTAAATAAACATAAGATCAAATCTTCTCAAAGCAAAATATTATATGTTTACCAACCACGTTAAGGACAAAATGAATTGTGTGAAATACCAGTCAACATAGATACATTATACTAAATTATCCATGCTTCATAGGCAGCAGCCCCATCACCAGCCTTTTTTAAAAATTTAACTGCAATTGGGAGAGAAGAGATTCAACCATGATCTCTTGGTCATGGAAATACATTGATGTTGCAGAGCTCCTGCTAGGGGTGCACAAATAACCCAACAACCCGAGAAACCCGAACCAACCCAACCCAATTTGACGGGTTGGGTTGGGTTGGGTTCAAAATCATGAAATTTTCATGGGTTGAGTTGGGTCAAGAGTTGACCTAAAATTAACCCAACCCAACCCGAATTTATTATTTAATTTTTTTTTTTTTTTTACCTATAAAATAATTATTATGTTATTTAATTATTTATATTATATGTATATGCATATTTATTTTATTTAATTATTATTGCTAGAATTTTTATTTTTTAATATTTTTTAAACTTTAAACCTATTGATGAGGTTTTGAAACTAGGTAAACTTGAATTTCGCATCTACAATAAGAATCTACTTATGCTAATATTCGTCTTAAGTTTCTAGGAATAAAAAATGGGGTGTTAGAGATTGTTTATTGGGTACATTGCTTATCATGGTGAGCTTCTTTAATTTTAGGTTAGTTGCAAATTTATAAACCCGATAACTCAACCCAACCCAACCCGAAAATAAAGGGTTGGGTTGGGTTGTGTCTTTAATTGGGTTGGGTTGGAGATTGGTTGGGTTGAAAATCACTCCAACCCAACCCAACCCAGCCCATGTTTACCCCTAGCTCTTGCTCTTGGTGGTGTGGCGGGTTGGGTTGAAAATCACTACAACCGAACCCATGTTCACCCCTAGCTCCTGCTCTGGTTGGCACCACACCACCAGCCTTGTTCATTGTTGACACTGACACCTCTTAGTGAAGTACATGTAGTATTTTTACACTAAGTTTACACATATCCTAAAAAGAAAAAAATAATAATATTATAAAAAACGATATCCCCAACATGTTCATATCCTAGCTTTTTAAAAATTGATATATCGTCATGTGGTGTCCATATATGGCTTCTTACTCGCTTTATTGGGGGATTTTCATTGTGATTCTAAGCGTGGGGTTCTTGAGCCAGTCTTTCTTTGGGTGTCTAGGTAACTCTTCTGATTCTTTGTTGGTGGATTAACTTTTGCTTCGTATGGACGTGGAAATCATAAAGAAGGTTAAGTTTTTTACTTTTCAAGTACTTCATGAGAGGATTAAGGTCCTCTCATTTATAGGGCATGTGTTGCACCATGTGCAAGAGAGGATATGAACAATCACCTTGGGAGTTGTGCCTAAGGTGTGAAATCATTTTTTCAAGGTTTGGCAATTGTCTTGGCCAAACCAAGAGATTGTTAAGGAATGATTGTGAAATCCCTTATCCACCCTCCTTTTAGTGAGAAAATGGAATTTTTGTGGCGAGTGTGTGAACCATTTTGAGAGACCTTTAGGGAAAGAAACAATAGATTTTTATGCGGGGTGGAGGGACCGCCAAGTCAAATTAGACCGTTAATAAATTATTGGCTTCTCTCTTGATTTTTGTTTCTGCCTTTTGTGACTCTTCATAATATTTTACTTGACTTGGGTGCTATTTTATTTAACTGTAGGTTGTTTTTGTAGGTTGCCTCCCTTCTGTATGTGAGAGCTTTTTGCTGGACCTTACGCTCATTTGCGCTCATATGTTTTTTCGTTCTTTCCCAAATGAAAGCTTCGTTTTCTGTGAAAAAATTATTAAAAAACAACTTCCTATGCTCAAAGGACTAGTTTCCATTAAACATAGTAATATTATTCCTATCAAGCTGTTGATGCATTACAGTGCAACAGTATTCTTCTTGATCTTTTTTTATAGGAAATGAAAAAAAAATTCATTGATAACATGAAAATGTTACATGAGATTCATTATGTGAGAGCTTTTGGCTGGACCTTATAGACTGAAAGGAATGACAGAATTTTAAAAAATAGGAGTCTACCATACATGAGATTCATAGAGAAATTGCATCGGTAGTGTGTCTTGGTGTAAACTTTCGCCTATGTTTCATGATTATAACTTTGATGTAATCATTAACAGTTGAAGCTCCATTTTGTAATAGACTTCATGGCCAAGTAATTTCATATTTATAATGAAATAGTTTCTTATCAAAAAAAAAGATGAAAATGTTACAAGAGGAGGGAAGACCCATTTGTTGAGTCAATATACAACAAGTTAAAGAAAATACAATTTTCTAAACTCTCGAGCACTTGAACAACAAACTTGAGGGGGGATTGTACATCTAAGAAAGTTATCTTATGTTGAGCTACGTGACCCTAAGGCGTAACTCGTAAACAGGAGGAGAAGACAAACAAACTTGCCAGCGCTAGGTGGATTAGAAGAGTGGAATTCACCAAAAAAGTGAAACTTCAAATCATCACTAGCTCACACGAGTCTCCTATACACAATTCAACGCGTTCGAACTCATCAACCATCACCAATGTCAAGGAGCGGCAACTTAGTGAAGAAATTTCTTTAATGGAGAAACCGTCGAATGGTGAAGACCCGTGATTTATCAACAAACAAAATCAACAAAAAGAAAGGCGAGTCAAGCTTTAGATATATTGCTCAATCTAAAATCGAAAAAAGGGTAAGGGAAGCAGCGATGGTACGAGTAGAGCCAAAAAAAGAAAGTCAATGAAGGAGCTCCCAAAAAGGATGATAGAGGGAATAGGATTGAAAGGTCCAAATTGAACCAGTTGATAAGCCAGCTGGTTTAAATGAGATGGCCAGTGCTAATAAGACGATTTTTTCGAGCATTTTCGAATGGACGAAGATGTCTTTTAGCTTGAGAAAATTTCAAATAGGAACGGTTACATGGCCGAACTTACCAAGCTGTGCAAAAGTGGGGGTCACTACAAACTGGTTATACTCGTGGGAAAAGACAGAATTGGTTGGAGGAATTTTCTTACTGCCATCAAAGCATTTAATTCTACTTCCTCCCTTTCACATACCAGCATTAAACCCATTCCAGTTATTAAGAATCAATCTTACAAGGAAGCTATAAACACCACTTCTTCCATTGTTTACCTGGGTCATAGGAACAAGCCATCTTCCTTACCTCAGAACCCAGCGGTCAAATTCCTTAATGTTCCTCTAAAAACAAATATGGTTGGTGCGGAGAACTCCGATATCCTTGGTAATGGGGACAACTCTTCCTCAGACTTTGCCTCGATCGATTTTTCTCAGACCTTTATTATACAGAGGGAACAATTCCATGAAAAATGGGGGGGAGATTATTGTTGCCTTTAGACAAGAAGTGGTTGGTTCATCAGCCATCAGTCCCCTTACCTGTGATAAAGCCTTGGTATCAATGGAGGATGCTGAACAAGCATCAACTTTAGCTCATATAAATGGCCAGTATCAAGTTGGTAAGTTCAAACTAAAGTTCTATCCTTGGAGTCGTGAATCTCTAATGATGGACCCGATCCAGCTATGGGGGATGGATCAAGATTTTAAATTGTTCGCTTAATGCGTGGGATGAAAAGATTTTTAAAGATATTAGTGACGAGTGTGGGGGTTTCCTGGAAATTGCCAAACAGTCTCTTTCTGGATTGAATATGCTGGAGGTTATGATTAAAGTAAAACAAAATCTTCATAGTTTTATCCCAGAATTTGTCCACATCTCGTCATCTTCAGGTCATCTGTGGGTGATCAGAGTCGATCCCTTCTTCAAAAAGTCGCATTATGCAAGTCATAACTTCAAGATTCAGGGGAAAATTCCTTCCTTTTAGGCGTCCGCCATCGTGAGTGCTCCAGGACTATCGGGATTATTGCCGGACAAAACTGACAGGGGAGAATCAGTTTACCTTGCGAATAATAGAGTGTCTCCAGTTTATCAGCAGAGTATAGAGGTTCAGTCGGCTAGTCCTGTTACTGCTGACCTTTCCTTAAGAGCCACACAAAAGCTTTCTCTCTCTCGTCCTTCTAATCCCCAAACTAATCTTCCCATTAATGAACACATTGTTCATGGGTCCCACAATGACCAACCTAGCATCATTTTACCCTTAGCTGTGCGTGCCCCAATAACTTTATCTGAAAACCAATCCTATCGGTCCATACCTATTACTATACCCAAAACCAATGACTTATCTTTAGCCTTAGCCAAAACAAACCAGGAAATTCCATCCCATCCTACTCCTCTGACCAACCAACCTTTTTATCTTCTGGAAATTGTATGGCTACTAGGGGTATTAAAAAGCATGTTTTTATCAACAAAAAAAAAACATGTTTGATTATTGGAACCAAAAACTCCACCAACACTCCAAATACCTTCTCAGAGACAAAAGAGGAATGCTCATCCCCTGGTAACTCCTCTTATGCTAATACCCATCTTAATGATCTAGTTGTACAATTGGTTAAGAATGATCCTAGTGCTGGAATTATCTATGAAGAGGCTGAAATCAATGGGAGGGATGGCTCTACACCAACACCCTTGTGTATTGAGCACCCACAAAATAAAGCTTCTGCTAATCAGTTACCAACTACTCCCCAGGTTGATACTGAGTTAGAAGAAGATGATGGATCTGATGATGATGAAGCCATTACCTCTATTCTTTTTCCAATTATGTTCCCTTGAATGGCAAAAAAGAAAATGTGTCTCATGCCGATTCCTAATACACAAAAGACATCAAAAGCCTATAAACAAAAAGTCAAAGGGCTTCGGGAATTACATAAGCTCCATTCGAACTTCAAGTTCAAATCTAAAGCATCCTCGATTCAACGAATTGGGTCCTACAGTGATTAATGATTGTGATCTCCTAGAATGTGTGCGGTCTTGGTTGGTGGAAGAAACGAGCTCTTATAAAGAGTTACCTCAAAAGTCAAAACCCGACTATTCTTATGATACAAGAGACAAAGCAAAGTAGTATGGATAGAAACTTCATCAAAAGTATCTGGGGCACCAGAGATACAACTTGGGCCACAGTGGACTCTATTCTTTTTCCAATTATGTTCCCTTGGATGGCAAAGAAGAAAATGTGTCTCATGTCGATTCCTAATACACAAAAGACATCAAAAGCCTGTAAACAGAAAGTCAAAGGGCTTCGGGAATTATATAAGCTCCATTCGAACTTGAAGTTGAAATCTAAAGCATCCTCGGTTCAGCGAATTGGGTCCTACAGTGATCAATGATTGTGATCTCCTGGAATGTGCGCGATCTTGGTTGGTGGAAGAAACGAGCTCTTATAAAGAGTTACCTCAAAAGTCAAAACCCGACTATTCTTATGATACAAAAGACAAAGCAAAGTAGTATGGATAGAAACTTTATCAAAAGTATCTGGGCACCAGAGATACAGCTTGGGCCACGGTGGACTCTTTTAGAGCCTAGGGAGGCATTGTCATCATTTGAAAGGAATTGATGTTTAAAGTGATTGAGATTATTGAAGGTATGTTCTCATTATCAATATTATTTGAACTAGCTGATGGTTTCAATTTTTGGGTTACAGAAGTTTATGGCCCTTGCACCTCTAGCAAAAGAGTACATTTGTGGTCTGAATTTGGAGACTTGAAAAACATTTGCTTACCCAACTGGATCATGGGAGGTAACTTTAATGTCAACGGATGGACTTGGGAGAAGAGATCTTCAACACCTTACAGATCTCAAACTCTTTCTATGAGGAAATTTAATGCTTTCATAGTTGATGTTGAGTCACAGAACAACCTTCTAACAAATGGGAGTTTTACATGGACAAATGGTCGTATCGACCCTGTTCTCTCCTTTATTGACAGATTCCTCACAACAGAATCCATTGCCTCAAAGTTCGGGCTTATCAAGGCTAGGAGGCTCGAGAGAATTTGCTCTAATCACTTTCCCATCTGCTTATCTTTGGGTAAAGAAGTTTGGGGCCCTGCGTCCTTTCATTTTATAAATGCATGGTTATCTCATAAAACCTTTGCTGAAACTTTGAAATCTTGGTGGGATTCAAATGAGATCCTTGGTTGGCCTGGAAATGGCCTTAATATGAAATTGAAGAAACTGAAGCATATGCTTAGAGAATGGAATCTGTCTACTTTTGGCAACCAAAAGGAGTTATCTTTCCAGCTTCAATCTGAGATTGATTTGCTTGAGAAAAGGAGTAAAATTCTTATCTTGATGATGATAATCTGTCGAGACGAATTGTGATCAAAGCCGAGTTGTTGGCATCAGCGGCTAAAGAGCATATTATGTGGAGGCAAAGCTACAAAATCAAGTGGATGATTAAGGGTGATGAAAATACTGGCTTTTTCCACAAATATGTGGCTAACAACAGAAGAAGAAGCTCTATCTTGGAAGTTCTATCTTCCAACAACCAAAGTCTGATGAATGATGAAGATATTGTGGCTGAATTCCTTAGTTTTTACAAGGATTTATTCACTAAAAAGGCTCATCATGTTTCGTTGCCATCTAATGTTATTGATGCCTCCATCTCCTTGGCTCAAAATGATTTTTTAATGATCTTGAGATTGAAGCGGTTGTGGCTGCCCTTGGAAATAACAAGACTCCAGGCCCCGATGGTTTTACCTCTGAATTCTTTAAAAAATCATGGAACATTGTCAAGGACGATGTCAAGAAAGTGTTCGATAATTTTTTTAGGACCAGTATCATTAATGCGAGTCTTAATGAAACATACATCTGCCTTATCCCTAAAAAATCGAATGCCAAGAAAGTCTGTGATTATAGACCTATTAGCTTCACCACTTGTCTATATAAGATCATTGCTCGTGTTCTATCTGAAAGATCGAAGAAGGTGCTTCCTGATTGTGTTACTTGGAATCAATCTGCATTTGTGGCTGACAGACAAATCCTTGATGCTTCACTTATTGCTAATGAGCTCATCGACGAGGGGAATAGGCAAAAGAAATCTGGGTGGTAATTAAGCTTGATATTGAAAAAGCCTTTGATATGGTAGATTTTTCTTGATAAAATCCTTACTCGTAAAGGATTTGGATCGATTTGGCGCTTATGGATTAGGGGATGCATCAATACTACAAACTACTCTGTGATTATAAATGGTAGACCTAGGGGTAAGCTTCGGACCTCTAGAGGTATTAGGCAAGGGGACCCATTATCTCCTTTCCTTTTGACTCTAATTGTTGACTGTCTTAGTCATATGCTTCATATTAAAGAGAGTGAGGGCAGGCTTGAAGGTTTTGCTGTTGGAACCTCTGAGGATCTTTGTTCTATTACACATCTCCAATTTGATGACGACACTTCTTTTTTCTTCGGCCAATCCAATTAAACTTGCTAGTTTGATTCATACTGTTAGAGATTTTGAGCTGATCTCAAGCCTTAATATTAATTGTCAGAAGACTGAATTTTTCTCTGTTGCCTAACTCAACCTCAAACTCCCCTTTTGGCGGCACCTTTTGATTTTAAGGTGGGGAAATGGCCCTCCCTTTATCTTGGTCTTCCTCTCAATGGCAACCCAAAGTTGATCAATTTTTGGACCCCCATTATTGAGAAGATTGAAAAGAGATTGCATAATTGGGGCTCATCAAACATTTCCAAAGGCGGAAGACTCACTTTTATTAATGCCACGCTTAGTAACCTCTCGGTTTATCACCTCTCGCCTTTCAAGGCACCAGCTAAGGTCACTCGATTAATTGAAAAATCATACAGGAACTACCTTTGGAGAGGTAATAAGGGTAGTGTTGCCAGTCATCTTGTTAGATGGAATACTATTAAATGATTCAAGGTGGTCTTGGAATCCCGGATATCAAAATTAAAAAGGATGCTTTGCTTGCTAAATGGACGTGGAGATACGCAAAGGAGAAAGTTGCCCTTTGGAGAATCCTGATTCAGAAAAAATACAGGCCCTCTACCGATCATTGTTTACCGGGCAATAAGAATTTTCACTCATCTAAAGGGCCTTAGAAATCTATTAACAGGGCTAGCAATCTGATCACCAAGAATATTGATCATAAAGTTGGAAATGGCGAAAATACTTTTTTTTAGGAAGACATTCGGCTGGTCACCACTAGCCTCAAAGTGGCATTTCCATTGTTGCATCAGCTGTCTTTAAAAAGGAAGCATCCAGTGGCTGGTTTTTGGTCACAGACATCACGCAATTGGGATTTATCATTGAGAAGACACCTCACTGAAGTTGAAATTACCAAATGGGCTGAATTATCATCAAAATTGGAGGGGTTTCATCTAAACAACTGTGAGGATGAATGGCTATGGGGGTTGGACACCACAGGGACCTTTTCTACAAAATCTCTTGTTAAGAATATGAATGCGAAGGCCCCTCAAATATCTAGCGAATGTAGCAATTTATACATAAAATTGTGGAAAGGTTACCAACCTAAAAAGGTTAAATTTTTTATTTGGGAAATCAACCATAGAGCAATCAACACGAATGATGTCCTGCAGAAGAAGCTTCCGGGGCTCTACCTTTCACCTAGTTGTTGCAGATTATGTTATGAAGGGGAGGATTCTCAAGATCATATCTTCAACCACTGTACTTGGGCTGCTAGCTTTTGGAATCATCTCTTTGAAACTTTTGGATGGTCTTTTGTGCGACCTAGGGAGCTCACTATGCTTCTTCATGGTGTCTTGATTGGGCATCCTTTCAAAAACACAAGTGAGACACTATGGATAAATCTCGTTTATGCCTTTGTTTGGAAATGGTGGGGTGAAAGAAACAACCGGATCTTCAATGATACATCTAAGTCTCTCAACTCTCTCATGGAAGACACTATACATACTGGAATTTTTTGGAGTTATAGGCTTCCACCCTTTTGTAACTATGACCTTTCTTTCTTAATTGCACATTTGCATCACCTTTTGTAATCAACTTTGTTCTTTATTTCATTTATCAATGAAAAGTCTCTGTATCTTATCCAAAAAAAAAAAAGAAACATGATGTTGTAAGACATAGATTTATAAAGGCTCGGAGGTATATTCTACTAGATCCGCATTGGACTGCTTTTCTATAAGCTCATATCGATAGGCTTTTTTGTCCTTCATACATTCAATGAAAGTATCATTTCCTATAAAAAAATAAAAAAAAACAAAAATAATAATAATAAAAAAGCTCTCCTGGATCCTATAAATTGAATAGGTGTTCAATTTATCTAAAACGATTCTCCCTGCAACCAGAAAACTTGTGTAAAGAATTACAAACACCAAAAAATACGTAGATCACTCCACAATTTTATCCAAGGATTTCCAATTAAATAATAAATTAACATGCAGTCACACGCTTTTAAAAGTGACTGTGATACAATTAAGTGTATTTAAGTTATTAATTTTTGCTTCAAAAGTGGTTTTAGAATCATCAAATTTATAAGTACATTGCACGGTCGTCATGTGAGAATAGATGAGCTACGCGTAAGCTAGCCCATACACTCAAAGATCTAAAAACAAAAATAACAAAAGAACATTCCATTTAAGAAAGAAAATTAAAAGAGCCAAGACAAAAATTGTAGAGAGAATTTTGAGAGAAGAAAACAATATGTAGAAAATTTTGGCTGAGATAAAAGTTCATTTTACTTATGAAACGACAAGAAAAAACAAATAGCACATACAAAAAAACTCACAAAAGGACGTACCACAACATAAAGAGACTAATCAGGTAATGTGAGACCGGAAGAGCAATTACAGAAAAGTTTTATCGTCAACACCCAACAAGAAACATCAGAACTTGATGAGAAGCCACATATTAAAGGGGTCCTTCTGTGGTTTCCCTATAGGCTCTACTGTTCCTCTCTCCCTAAAGACCCCACGACAAAGCACATGTTCCAACTTGCCACATTAACCTCCTCTTCCATCAAAGTAACGGATGAAGGAAGAATTTCTTGATCATCTCCCTATAATCTCTAATAGAACACTGAAAATCAAACACCTAAAAATCAACTTAGCTAAGAAAAGAGTTAATGTTGAAAATTTTACCAAGAGAAAAAAGTTTTAAATGAGAGACAAAAGTTTCGAGAAAGAGAAAATTTGCAAAAGAGCAAAAACACTTTTAGAGAAATGAAGTTGGAGTGTGAACCCTGTGATACCATACTTCAGGGTAAGAAAAAGGATTGTGGAAGGACAACTTTTGGAGAGAGAACGGTTATAGAAGGGTGGAAAAAAATTAGAATAAAATTTAGGGGGGATGATATATATTTTAGAAAGACAGAAAAGTTTCAGAGGACAAAAATCTTAGAGAGAAAGTTAGAGACTAAGAAAAAGAATTGGAGGAAGATATAAAGTTTTTTTTTTTTTTGAAACAAAGGTAACCACGCCCGTCGTCTCTAGGTCAAACACCGAGAGACATCGAAGGAATGGAGAGATAGAGAAAAAGTTGTTTCTTGTTATTAAAAAAAAAAAACTCACAATGTCATCATGAAAAAATTAGGGAGAAAAATAGTTGGAGGGTGGAAAAAAAATTACAGATAACTAAGGTTAGAGAGAAGAAAACAAAACAAAAAAAATTTCAAAATTTTAAGACAAAATAGAATGAAAAAGATGAAGAATTTTGGAAGCTAAAGTAATAGCCATGTATAAAAATAAAACGACAATCAATCGACAGAAATCACTAAAAAAAATCTCCCAGATGATTGACTAGAAATCACTTTATGTAAAAATGTCAAAGCACTCCAAATCATAACATATACCCTAATAAGTGAAGGAACTGGAACCATCATAGAATTGCAATGTTGCTCATGGTAGCGAAAAACTTAGGAGCAAATTAAATAGTTGTAGATATGAGCGAACAAAAAAAAAACATATTTATGGGAAACAAATAATTATTTCTATGAACGATAAAATGTAAATCCAAAAAATGGTAACAGAGTAGCATTAAAATATTTTTTTAATAGAAAAACACAAATAAATAGGAGAAAACAGACAAGTCTAAGGTTTTGCTCTACTTGGTCTTTGCAAAAAAAAAAGGGTTGATCCAGATAGAAATGTGTGTTAAATAATTGTTTAATTTCTAGATTTTCATTTTTCAAGACATTCTTCTAAAATTAGGGAGGAGTTTGAAAACAATTTAAAAAATTGTTTTATTTTAGTTTCCAGGTTTTTCAATAGAAACATTATTTTATCTTTTATACTTATAAAATACATAATAAATATAACATAAAAATGGATATTTATTTTTTTAAACCAAAATTTATATAAAACCTATACATTTTTAATCTAAAATTTCAGGAAACGAGTAACAAAAAGTTGTTAACCACACTTTTTTTCATGTAAACAAGGGAGAAAAGTAAAACAAGAAGCAATTACCGAAAGCTGAACCATTTTTTATTTATTTAAAAAGAAACAAAAAGAAGAAATGAGAAACAAGAAACAAGAAGGCTCTAAAAATCTTCCCGGAACATGCACATCCAACTTCTAGTGTGTTTCAGCTTCAGCTTTGCCTTAATATCAGGCACCAAATGAACAACTTTTCACTTGGTAGCAAATAACAAGCTTCCTATAGTTCAGTTGCAAATTGAAGCAGAGATAGCATTGTTGGCAGTTGGTAGTTGGCAGTTGGCAGACAATAGTTGTTAGTTTCTGTTAGTGGGTGGATAGTTTGGTTATGCTAGTTAGCAGAATGACTCATGTGTAGCCAACATATTACGAGTTTAAAGTCAATTAAAAGACGATTTAAAAAAAAAAGACAAACTTTGGTTCGGAAGAAATCTAACCACCTGACATTCGGGCAATTGACGGCTGTGAGGTGAACACCAGTGCCATACATGGATTTGATTGAAGAAACTCCATTAACCCCGACTCCATACATCAACAAGCTAGATAATTCTGCTTCAGAAACAGCAAGCCAAGCAAGACGAACATTCGCATCCCCTCGGTAAAGTTTGGTCATTTCCATTTGTTTATGGTAAAGCTCTGATTGAAATTGTATTGAAGAGTCATTGCAGCGTTTTATGTTAAGTATCTCTACACTGCCAATAAAGCTCACCATTCCATCACGAAATATTTTTTCCACTGTTCTTGTATCCAATTCTCCGTTCACAAATTGAATTTCAGAGTTGAGGTCTACATTCAACTCTTTAAGTTTTGGAACATCTTCATACGCTTTTCCAGGAGGTATTGCACCACAACTATCTTCAACTTCTTCAATATCACAGCCATAAGCAGGTTTTTCGTCCGTTTGAGATGGCTTGATATAATCATTCGACTCCCCACTACATACCTTCAAACACGACTGGTTAAGTCCACTTATTTCAATTTCCAACTGCAACTTGATTACATCAGACCCATGGCCTTCTTCAACCTGTGGTTCTGCATTTCCAAATTTATTAGAATGACAACATTCACTATTGTCTGCACCGTAAATCTCGGGGAAGAAGCAGCTCCCTGCTTCATCAATCCATCCAAGAGGTTGCTGCAACTCTGTATTTAAGTCCAAAAAGAACATGTGCAGAAAGTCTAGAATGCAGTGCTGTCCATTAAACTTAATTTCCACAGATGCTTTCTTTACCTGCAGATCTTCCCCGGCCAAATCAAGGAGTTCAGGGGGAAAATTAATCCACTCATCATTTTCGTACAACATTATTTGTTTTGGTACCCCACTTTTCATAAAATTTGAATAACCTCTGTACAAGGATCCAAAACGAGTTTCAGAGTTTGCAAGCATACTACTATATCCACCTAGCTTCCGTCTTTTACCCACGGTATTTAATGAAGTCGTGGTAGGCAACTGGTGTGCCATACAAAAAGGTTGTGTTGAATGCGCACCAAACTGTGTTGAAGCTGTTGCTCGCTTTCTTTTTAACGCAGGTCCAACTCTATGGCTACCCAATACCTTTGCGATCTTGTCTTCCATTTTTACTGGCTAGACTAATATCTAATGCAACTTCAAAGCTAAAAGTGTGCTAAATATCAAAAGCTATATACATCACCAGACTTGTAAAGATAGTCATGTGAGAAACTTGGAACCCTGGAAAATGGAAATATGTTTATTATATGAGTAAACGTTAAACAATCATAAATATTCGACAAATTATGTGAACAAACACCTGGGGAGACAAGTTAAGAATAAGTGGTCAAATCCTACTTTATTTTTCAATTTGGAGGACTTAAGCCAAAACCTCATATCGGTTGTGCTCAATTTCTCATGTTTACTCCGTGTTTATGGTGTGTGCACGAGAACTTTTCTCAGGTCTCAGAGAATTGGAACATACCAGGAAGTGTCGAGAAGCAAATAGCCACACTGGAAAGCAACATAGCGGAAAAGACGAACAAAAATAAAGCTATAAAGTTAGAAACTATAGAAATTCCGAGTTACAAACAAATTCCCAAGTCAGATGGGTATCAAATAACAAATACTGGTTTCCCAATAAGACATAATGCATCCATAACATTCAAATAAATTTTCCAACTACAAAATTGCAGATACCTTCAAGCAATTAAACAAATTAATGAACATATCACTTGACTACAAAACTTGTACATATTTAGTTCTCTGAACCAAAAGTCAGCCACTTATTTTGCAAATTAGACTTCTTCCAGTCAAAATTAAATTCGTCAATTCCTAACTTTTTTGGATAATAAATAAAAGCAGGCGCTCAACTCTTTTCTCGAGCTTAAAACATAAGTTCTACCATGTGCATACAAATGGATCATATGTAGAACACATAATATGAAGAGAAGCAAAAAAAATTGAAGGTTCTTATGGCTGAAATTTTCTCAAAACTGCAAGAATCAGCGTAATTAAACTTGATGTACAAAAATATTCATTTGATTTTAAAAAATAATGAAAGAAAGTAAGAAAACTGTAGATTTTTTTTTATAACTGTGAATGTCCAGGCCAAATCTTCAGCTATGCGCTCAATAATCCAATATTAATGAAAATTTCTACACCTAAGACAGGTAGGGTGCACATGTTCTAGGTTGGGTAGAGATGGATGAATTTTTTGGACCAACCTGACCTAACCCAACTTTTCGGGTTGGTCAATTCGCCCAACTCGACCAACCCTACGCATCGCAATCCAACCCAATCAAATCCTAAATTTTCGAGTTGGGTTGGTTGGATTCTCGAATTATGTTACTTCATTTTTTCTCACTAAATTTTAATTCAGAGGCAAAAAATGCATGATATTATATTTCAACCTATTACCTATCTTATTAATGCATTTTCTTTTTTTTAGAAGGCTTTACAAATATGCTAAAAACCCATCTTATTAATTTATCTTACATACACACATAACATATGTAATCTTCTTAGTTCGGGTTGGTTAGATTGAACGAGCCAAAAATTAGCCAACTCAAGAACCTAGTCAACCCAACATAAACTATAAAACTATAACCCAACCCAACTCGAAAAAAAAATTATAACCCAACCCAACCCTCCAGGTTGCTAGGTTTGTCGGTTTTTTTTAACACCCCTACAGACAGGAATGTCCTAAAAAAATCATTCAACTCAAACCAAACGAAAATTCACACATAATAACCTAAAATTGTAACGAGAAATTAACCAAAATAGCTGAGATCGAACAGATCCGAGCCATCCGCAGGGTTATATCAGCTTTGACTACAAAATTAATACTCCTAAACACAACAATCTAAATGCTGCCATAAACAGAAGGATTCAAGCCCAGAAACACAACCAAATCACTGATCGAAACATCAGAAAAATTGCCAGAAAACAATAGAATCAAAAATCTTACCCTTAATTTCACATGTAACTAAAAGATAACATAACATGTGCTGGATTTCAACTTGCAGTAGAAAGGTCAAGAAACGAAGAACGAACAAGAGAGAGAGAGAAAGGGAATTAAAAAAAAAAAAAAAAAGAAAAACTACGGAAAACAGAAAAAAACTACGGAAAACGGTAAGAAATATTATTTATATACAAAATTGAAACGACGTCGTAATAAACCCCTACGACTTTTAAGTCGGCGATGGCAATTTGATTGGGCCAAAACGTGGGCCGTCCACAAAGAAATTTGTTTATTTATTGGTGTTTTATTTATTAATTTTTGTCAGGAAGAATAGAATCTCTATGTGAAAATTTGGCCTCGAATTTATAATTAAAATTGACCTCTAAACCTAAATCGGAGAATAAATGTGTTGGTTGAATTTTCATTCTAATGAAAAGTCGTGGTAATTCATGCTGATACGATTAGTTGAGACTAGGACTGATAGATTTTTTTTTTTTTTTTTTTAGTTAAGAGCTAGTAGATATTTATTTTTCGAAATGAATTGATTCTTTTTTTATAAATTTTTTTTCTTGAAAATCTTTTCTTATAAAGTAAGAAAACATACACAAGTTCATTTCAATATATATATATATATGGGAATTTACTCCAGGTAGCAGATTTTGGCTTTAGTATTACATTTATAGCAAATTTTCTAAAATAATTCTTTTGTAGTAGATTTTTGGGCGTTACTTTTTTCTTTCCAATTTTGCCCTTTTCCCTCTTCTTTCCAACGACTTCGTTTCTCTCCGATAATTTCCATCAAATTTGGCTTCAGCTTCTCTCCGAT
>JBBMKA010000021.1:17415643-17430247 GCA_037833695.1 Sechiopsis laciniata | reverse complement strand
AGTTTAAACCTAAAATTACATGTAAATAGCCATAAATCCGAAAATTGATGGTTTTGTAACCATTCTTCATGATTTTGGAACCATCCACAAGTAAATGAAGATCCCTTCTAAGTAGCTTGAAGGTAAAATATTGGGTCACATTCTAATCCATATCACGCGAGGCCACGTGATACGCCACTGACACGATCATCGAAGAGGTTCGAATGCACCACGTGGGAGTCTTACCAAGTCTTTAGGGTCTAGGCATGGATCAAGTCAGACCCAATCCTTTAATGCACACGAGTTGAGCAATGTCCGACCCTCTTTATGCACGAGTCGAGCAATCCCAATCCTTTTCACAAACAGGGCAGGCGACACCCGACCCTTCACCACACATGGATTGGGTGATGCCCAATCCTTCTTCCACGTGGTTCGATCGCTTCCCGACCTTTCTTACTGCTTGATCCTCTTTTTGCACGGGTCGAATGGTGCCGACCCTTTTTAGTATCGCCTGACCCTCATTGTCACCCGTTTGCTTGGTCTCTTCCCTCATCTTGAGATCCTGGGCTCAACTCGTTCTCGGTCCGATAGAGGTTAAGCCTTTACAGGCTTCACTGGGTTTACCTTAAATGGGCTAGTAGAATTTCTCTTATAACAGAAGTAATGTCCAATTAAATGCCTAACTAATTAGTTCGATTTTTCTCAATTTAGCTTTTATCAATTTTGAGACTTATTGCATGATGAGGAATATAAGAGGGAAAAATCAACAATGATTATGGTTAACGAGTCTCATGAGCGTGTATATTCTTAGACTTCATACTTATCACCAAACAATTAAACCAACACGTCGTTAACTCTTTTAGTAACTTTGTTATTGATTTCACCTAAAAAATGTATCATATCAATTAAGATGTTCTCTCTAACTTATAATTCGCGATCTTCAACTTTCATATTAAATGTAAGATTTCGACTTTCACTCCCAACAATCCTCTTCTCAAACGATGAACTTTTTTTCATCAAATCTTACCACATTTTCGACAAGCTCAGCTAGAAACCATTGCGACTATATGTCATCGAGACATTACTTATTTGGCTAGTTTAGACTATAAATTTTGATATCGACGGTAAAGTACAATAGATTCATCCAAATATCTCCACCACTATATAATATTATCCACGAGACTCTAGTTTCATTATGAAAGTGTCTAATATAATTAATCCCAACATGGTTTAGAAAAGCAGATAAATTTCTTATGGCCTTATAATGAAAAGATAAAGCTAGTTGACTAACTGAGTTGATAAAGTTAAAATCAATTTGATGTGTGAATACTTATTGTAGATATTGTAAAATTTTCTTTGAAATGGAATTCAGCTGCAGCCATAGGAAGATTTTATTTAAATTTGAAATTCATGCCATCCAAAGTCTAGTCACCAAAAAATAAAAAGGAAAAAAGAAAAAAGGACCAAACATCATAATTATATCATATTTTCCACCTATCTTGTGTCCCACATTTTAAAAGAAAAAATAAAAGTCGACTGCATGCGCAGTTTGATCAGGAAAATAAAATATCGACAGATGAAATTAAGAAAAATAATAAATAAGAGTAGATAAAATACCTGTTAAATAACTCCAATAATAAGTTTAGTTACCCTATTCGGTTTTTAAACTTAAAAATTGCATAAGTAGTCATTGAATATTGGAAAAATTGCACAAACCCCCATTCAAATATAATGTTTGTAACAATTAGTTCCTTAAATTTATAATTTGAGCACTTATCATCTTTAAACTTCTATAAATGTTGAAATTAAAGATTGATAAATTTATGATAATTTTTTTAAATTATAAAAAAATACTCAATTTTCTGGAAAGTCAAATATGTTAACTATAAACTCAAATAACAAGTTATGGGTGAAACAGTTTAGAGAGATATACTTTAGATCTAATAGCCTGGATATTAACGAAATGGGGTTCATCAAAATCCATCATTAAGACTCCACGTCGAAGTCACTGAATGTGAGTGAGGTTGGCCAACAAGAACAGTTGTTCAGCTACATTAGTATAGACTCAATGATCAAGAGGTTTTAAGTTTGAATTCCTCATTTCCAATTGTTGTAATCTAAAAAAAAATATGTGAATGAGATTGATTAGGAAGGACCAAGGCGATTTTAAAATGGTTTTCTTTTTCTCAAAAAGAAAGAAAATAAAGTAGATTAAATAATCAATTTCTTCTGTTGAAGCAAAATCTAAGAGGAGAAGAGAAATTTCAAAATTGAATTTCTGACTAAAAGTTGAGAAAAAAAGTATCATCCATGTCGTTTCCGACTACCCATCCCCAGCTCCGCCCCTATCTTCCATCATCAAATGGAAAAAACTAACCTAATTCCAACATTGAACCAAACAACTTATAGTCTATCAAATTTAGGTCCCATCACACAGACTGATTAAGAACGTGTTTGTGTCACCAAGAATAAATAGGGAAAATGAGAACGAGACAACTTTTGGTGTTTGGGCCACCCATAATCATTCCCACATAATCGAATTTTCCCAAAATCAGCTTTTTATTCTTTTCTGTTAGGATCTCACAATTATCCCACATTGAAAAAGTTAGAGAGTCTTACAAACATTTATAAGAAATATAAGTTACTCCCCTCATTGCCAATTGGTTTTGAAGTGGAATCTCATATTCTCTAATATTTTCTAACTACTTTTTATTATACTCATAACAACTTTTTATTCTCTGCATCACTATTTTTACCTTCATTTCATCATACTTGTTGTTTTATTTTTGTCATAATCAACTCATTCCTCTCAAACAGAAATAGTCATTCTTTCTATAATTATTATTTTCGCCTCAAACACAAAATAATAATTTTTTTCATAATAGTTCCCTTTCATATTCTTACACTAATTCCCATTTCCCTTGTAATCATTCTCATTACATTTTTCCCAAAACATCCCTAAAACAGCCTGTCTTGAACCAGAGCATTTTAGGTACCATCCAAAATATCTTTTCCTTTAGAATGGATCTGCTATGAGACTTGCAGGTATTCTATGTAAATAAAAGGATCTCACTTATCAAGCAAAGATAACTTCATGGGTTTAAATTACTCTTTTCAAATATTTTTATGACAAATTTACCCTTTGTAAGAATGTGCGATCCAATAAATTAAAATGCAATACTTATCAAATATTAGGGATGATAATTGATGAAATTAAAAAATTAAGGGCTAATTATTTCCGAACACATCAAATACCCTGACTTTTCATTCATAATTTATTTAGATTACAAAGATAATTTACATGTGGGACATAACCTTCCAAAGAACAATGGAAGCAATTGAAGGCCAAATTGATGCAATAAATCTGTAGCTTTGAACGCTACCTAAAGAGTTTATACACTTGTTCCCAGAGTGGCGCAATGGTTGAAAATTTGGACTTTGAGGATATGCTCTCCTCAAGATCTCATATTCGAGATTCACTTGTGACAATATTTCTTCGATATCTTCGGTACCTGACTTAGGAACGGACGTAGTGATCAGACTTGAACCAAGACATCAGGACTTTGATTCGCAACTAGTCATTTGGCTGCCAAGCAACACTTAAATCAAGACATATTTGAGAAGCCCCTGAAATCAATAAGAACAATCAATATTCAGACAATATTCACTCATTGCTTTTAAAAATCACCCTAGGGTGGATCCATTGTGAGTGGAATGAGCACATTGGTTTTATGGAGAGAACCTAGTTAATATTAGTCTAACAAAAGACAACATTTTTTTTTTATCTAAAACTTAATGATGACGATATTCTTCCTATTTATTATACATTTTAAAAGTTTGGAGATATATTCTCCAAACAAAAGAATTCTCTCTAATTGTCCCGATAGATTCACCATCGTAATTGTAAAAATATGGGTGGGTGATTAATAAATGATGGGAGGTTATATGAGATCATAGATCATAAAATAGGATAAAATAAATTAATAAATACATCCTAACCACTCCAATGAGACAAACCACTAACGGTGACAACCTCCCAAAACAAGTCCCGAATCATAACTTGGAAGGTGACCATCCACATAGGAAACCAATAGTAAAGCGGACCTGATCAGCAACAAGTCTAATCGAACCCAAGACTTTATCTAAATTGGATAACAAAGAATCCAAAGAAGGCCGAATTAACATCGTTAACACCTTTGAGTAGACTTCTGATGCACTTTAAGAATAGTCCTTGGAACATATAGACTATTGAGGTACATGACCCCATCAAAATTAAAATAAGGTTCATCAAATCCAAAACAGACCGAACATTGCCCTAGCAGAACCAAACTGGAAAGAGGTACCTTTATCAACTAAGAAGGTTATTTGTGCTTTATTTTTATTTAGTGTTAAAAAGGTGAATTTGCCGTTTTGTGCCCATTTGGACTTTTTTACGTTTATATTTGATATAAAGAAATTAAAATACACGTTCATTAATACAACACTTTTGTTTTTTGTTTTATTGTTTTATTTTTTTAATAGTTTCTTTAAAATTGTTTTGTTAGTAAAAAACAGTAATTTTAAATCAAACTTGTTTAAAATAATGCTAAATTCAATTATAAGTTTTTTTTTAATCGATAACATTTGGAGATGCTAACATGTAATTTTTTAGGATTTTGCATGTATAATAAAAAATGGTAAAATATTTTTATATGTAGCACAAAATAAAAATTAATTCATTTTTAGTAGGAAATCCAAGTTGAGTTCTATCACTGATTGAATTTTATCATTGGTAGACTTATTTTATGACTGGTTGAGTTCCACCACTGATAAAAATTATGTGTTATAGATGAATTATTTTATAAATTGTGATGCAAATATAATATGAGGTAGAATGTGCTGTTTTTTTTTAATTTTTAATAACAATTGGGTCAGCTTACACGTACTTTGACAAGTGTTGCAAGATATATTTAACTCTACGATCTTTTGAGTGTCAAATAAATTTGTAGAAAGTTAATTTCTAGGTAGGTGACCTTCATAGATCGAATTTGTCATTCTTAATTTTTCAATATCCTCTTGATCACTTCATTAATGATTTCGAGCATGCAATCACATAATTACTAAGTTATGTAATTAAAATTATGTTTTTATCGGCATTCAACCATAAGTTTAAAAACTGTGTAAGATTTCAAATAATCTTTGCTACCATAGATAGCAAATAACGCAATTCTCTTGCAAGTTATCCACATTCAAAATGTGTGAACTATATTGCCATTATTGAAGGTGTGGATTTGATCATTTTGTATGTCAATTCAACTATTGGTCAAAATCATTCAAAATTAAAAGGACAAAAATTTACGTATATATGTTCAAATTGATTTGAAATACTTAATGTGAAATGGGTATGGTTAACCATTGAATGAGTTCTACTAAATCTAAACTATAAATGAAATCAACGGTCTCCTACTAAATATAAGAGACGACAAATAAAATATAATAGTCAATCTCAAATATAAATTTGCATCCGATTGGTTTTTTTTTTAGGACATATCAGGGGAGGGGGACAAATATGGATTCTCGAGATTGAACCTATGACGTTGGTGTTAAACTGATTTACAACCAAACAATGAAACCATTACACCATTGACCCATTCAGTCATCCGATTGGTTATTGAACTTTATAAAGTGTTTAATAGATTTACAAACTTCAAAATTTGAATGTACTTGATATTTAATATTTATTACATTTTTAAACTCTCAATTAATTTTGTAAGCAATGTATTCATTAATTTTTATTATTACGTCCGTAGGTATGTAATGTGTTTAAAATTTTCAAAGTTAAATTATATATATATCTTTAAATCCAACGACATTAGAAGAGGATGAATTTCTTGACGTATAAATTAATTAATAATTTATTTTACACAAATTGAAAATATAAATTTTTAATTTAAAATTATATTAAAACTCTTTTAAAGTTCAGTTAATGTCAACAAAAATTCAACCGAGAAGATGCATGAACTAAAAATTAAGACATTAAAAGTTCGAATACTCAATAGATAGTGAATAATAACATGTACTTAGGATCTAAACACCATGAATTTGAGTATTTCTTGACTAAAAAAATAAATATAAATAAAAACAAACTTACTAATCTTCTCTAACAAAACTCATCTACTTTTTAATTAATTCACAAACAGAATCAATAATGGTGTGTTTGGGCCCCGCTCTCATTCATTTCTCCATAATCACGTTTTTAAAAAATTATATATTTTTTATTTTTCTCCTAACTATTTATATTTAGAAAGATTTTGGTGGAGGTCAAGTTGCACCCCAAATCACATGTCACCCCTTTAATGACCACAAAAAAAAATCTTATAAATAAAAAAAAAAGAAAAAAAGAAAAAAAATTGTGATCATTAAAGGGTAGCATGTGATTTGGGTGCCGCCTAGGCTCCACCCAAATCTTCTTCTTTATATTTTCTCTTCAAGAACTTTTTATACATCACATTACTATTTTTCACTCTCATCATACTCATTATTTTATTTTTTTCATAATTATTCCGTTCACCCCAAACATAAATAATTATTCATCCATAATCATTCATTTTCTTATTCTCTCCCTACTTTTCGTTCCCTCCATAATCATCATGATTCTTCTTCGTTGGAACACACCCTAAAAACAAAAGGAATCACCGGTAGGGTGTGTTTGTTTTTTGGACATGAGGAGTGGTTAATAATCACTCCTCAAAAACCCCTCGTTTGTTTTTTTTGTAGTAAATAATCACTGTTAATCACTCTTCAACCTCTCTAGCAAATCTCACATTAAATTTTATTAAAGTTCACATCAAATTTATCACTCAACCACTACTAACCTCAATCTCCAAACAAATAATTGATTACTCAACTATTATTTACCTCAATCTTCAAACGAGTAGTTAACCACTTAATTCTGTTGAGATCCATTCTTTTCTAAAAAAAAACAAACAAACACACCCGTAAACTCTCAAATCAAAACAGAAATGCGGGTCGGGTCAATCCATAAAACCCGGAAAATAGATTCGGGTTGGTATTGCTAATGCTTGCCACTATAGACAGGTCGCGGCAAGCTGAGGCAAGAACACGTTTCCGTCAAGTTTTTTTCTCTGTTCTTTTTCGCACTCAGATTTCAATCGAGAAGATGGGGCTAGACAGAATGTACTGTGATGATTCCATGATTGTCAAAGCCATGAATGAAGCTATAATGAAGTATAAGGTCTTATCTATGTTCATTCAATTTTTGCAGTTTCTAAGAATTGTTGCTGTAATTCGTTAGTCTTGGTTTGTGTTGAGTTTCTTTGAATTTTTTGAATTTTTGGCGTTTTTTTAGGTAATGCATGGACATGATGTTCTTTGTGGTTCAGCTGATGGAGGAGGTGTTTTTAATGGTTGCGGTTGTTATAAGAGTGATGAGCCGGAGAGGTCTGTAGTTATTTTGGCTATAGCGTTTTTTTTTTGGTTATTTTCTATATCATGTTTCTAGTTGTTGAATTGTTATTGTAACTATTTGAAATTCCTGAAGTTTTGTGATCATGGTAGCTGGGATGTTCTTGTTCCTGTTTCACACTATGAGTTGAAATTAAAATGAAGGTGTGAATGCTTGTTTTGGATTTTCTCTTTTGGATGTTGGTTGTATGTTTGTGAAAACTTTTAAATTTATGGTATGGGTGTACATGAGTTCGGTTGGGTTGGGTTAAAGAGATTTTTTGGTGCAACCCAAAGTTTCAAGTGAATTCACCAACCTGTCTAATCCTATGTTTTTTTTAATTCACGAGTGTTAGGGCCAGCTTACACGCACCTTGACTATTTTCACGATACATATAGCCTGACCCTACAACATGTGGATGTCAAGAAAACTATTAGGGAATTTGTTACTAAGTAGATGACCACCATAGATTGAACTCATCACCTTAATTACTTATGACACTCTACTACCACTCCATGATGGTTATCCAACCCTATATTTTTTAGTAACCCAGCCCATTTATATTCGGCATATATATAGATATCATAGGTAATTTTTTTAAAAAAACTAATAATTAATTTGGGTTAGATGGAGTCAAATTGGGTTAGGTTGATCAGGTTCTTCGAGTTGTCGGGTTTTTTGAACACCACTACTAATTATGAAGTCTTTAATGGTAGTTGGGGGACCAGTCTTGTTACCTTCAATACTCCAAGTGGCCTTGGGGAAAGTAGTATTCAAGATGACAGACCTTGCTACTAAAGTCAAGCTGGTTGTTGGGGATGCGTAGAAAATACTATTTTGGGAGGACACGTGGAATGGAAATGAAGGCTTATTTTCTAAGTTCCAAAAATCTACGATGTTGAAGATAGAAAAAGCCTTCCTAGAAAGCTGATTCTGTCTCTTAGATCTTGATTCTTTTATCCTGAAACTTAAATGGGAATATATGATAAATGGATCTGGCATGATAATAGCAGCAAACCTTTCCTAACAGACTTTTGTAATCAAGTCCTTGACTATCATCTTTGCAAGTAGGTTTAGAAGGACTGTTGCCTGGAAAAGGTCGAAAATCTTTGTTTGGTAAGTCTAGTTGGGAATCCATTCTCAAATTTCTCCAAGTGAACTCCATGCCATCCTACCCTTGCCTCTTTCTATTGAGGATTTTTGCAGAGATGAAGATGGAGAAGACTTCTTAATTCCATCTATTTTCTTGACACCCTGACTTACAAACTTTTATTCACACCCGTGATTGACACGTGTCCTCGACCTAGAGGTCTCAAGTTCAAATCTTCCAACCTCCAACATTTCCAATATTCTTGTTGTAGTTCAAGGACCATTTCTGAGGAACTAAATTGTGTTTACTAATACTTGTGAGTCCGTGACTAATAAATTTTAGATTTAGTTCTCAGTGTAGGTGTGTTGGTTGATGACCGTGTCTCTCAAAACAGATGCTGGGTGATCAATCAAGATTTAGTTGTAATAAGCCCACCATGTGATGGATTGAGAGTTTCCTTAATTCATTATTGAAAGAAGTCCTTTAGTCTTTTTTTAGTCAGCTTTGCTTGTTTTCAGTCTGCCTATTTTGTTTTGTTGAAATTTTTTTATATATTTATTTGCAAAATGGAAATATTATGAGACAATATTTGAATGCATAACTGCAAAGTTACAAGCCTTGCAAGATACCAAGCTACTCTATGTTAAGACACCACTAGAAATTGAACAAAAAATAACACTGTATTACGATATAAACAGGTTACAATACCAATAGCCTTTCGAGAGAGCTATGTCTCTCCCAAAGTCTGTACCAAAGATAACACCAAAATGTTCACTGCCAGTACCATCTAAGAATCCTAACTCCTCTATTTAACTAAGACACTGATGACTAATTACTACTATACCCTTACCAATGTAATACTAATATTCCCAGCCTACCCTTACTTAGTACTCTAACACTCTACCCCCGGACTATCTTTCAATCACCAAGAAAAACCACTCTGGTATCCCATTACAAAAATGACCAGGCTCTAGGCTAAAGTTATTGACATGAATTTTAAAAGAAGCTTGAATGGCATTGGTAGCCTTCTGATCTGATGCCCTTTCAATATGCTATATGGAGTTGTTCTTGACTGGCCTCAAAGAACACTAGATTTTGAATCCTAGAGAAGTTAGTCTTTTGCAACCATATTAACATCTCACCTTGAACTCTCAATCTTCTCATATGGAAGACTGAAATTCTCTTAAAATTGCATATGTGGCTCAAGAAGGTCGACACTAATGATCAAAGATTTTCAGTGTGCAAGTAGTGGAAGAAATTGTACCTATACTACATTGCCTCTGATAGAATTTAAACTAACAAAGAAACACTATATTGAAATATAGAAATAGGTATACAAGATAACCCAAGAAACACTATATTGAAATATAGAAATAGGTATACAAGATAACCCAAGTTTTAATAGGACTTGGAACCTCCCTTTACTCTTGGAACCTCTCTCTCAAGTGTATATACTTCACTTAATATTTGGATGCCATGACACTACCAATCCTCTCCTATTTATAATCATAATTCTCTAATTACCTCTCACCTGCAAAATATGGGGAGGAAGTTAGATAACTTAGAGGTGCATGGTTTAGATTGGATATACTGGAAGCATTAGAAAGACTTAGGGTGCAATTGCTTTCAGAATGTAGAACCGTAGAAGAAGCTGGAACAGTTGAAAATTGTTAGAACGGTTTCTGTGGCTGCTGTTATATACAAAATTTACTCTGGAGAATATTTTGAGAGAAAATAGTGATTTTGTATAGAATATAGATTCAGGATAGAATAATCGTTGTAACTTTCCTTTTCAATATTCTTCTGGTCTGAAATAATGGAAGAGTTCTCTCTCGCTTTCCTTTTACATATATATATATATATATATCACCACAAAGCTAGAGGGCTCTCTACATCAATCTCTCTAGGCCTTATTGTGGGGTCTGGCCCTAGACTCCGTTCTTTTATTTTTTTTGTGCAATCGTATCTCATTCTTTTCCAAAGAATAGGAGGGAGATAGATTGGAAGAAATTCACCTCTTGTAGCTTGATGTCCTCTTTTGTCTTTTATGATCTTATTTCGAAGAATTTCCATAGTTAGTCCTTGTTTTGATGAATATCTGGAAACTTCTCTTCAATAATTTCTATTTGGTACAAATACAGGAATAATTACGATAGTTAATCCTTAATTCCTGACCGTCTTCTTTGAAGTTATTCTGCTTAACATTATGCTACTTTCTTAAAAAAAAAAAAAAAAATCTCAAAAGAGCAGGACTGTAGATGAAGATAGCATTATTGAAGCAAATAATGTTGACTTTGAAGTCAATCAGACTTCAAATACCTCAGAATCTAATGAAGATATCACCATAGAGCCATGTCCTATATCTTGTACGGATTTTTCAGATGCTCTACATTTGAAAGAGACGCAGCAGGAGCCCATTGAGCACTCCGATTTAAATCTAAAAGGTAAAGAGTACTATAACCAGCTACTCGAGCAGTATTATGAGCTTGAGGAGAAGAGGCAGAAGGTTCTAGAACAGCTGTATCAATGTGGTGCTGATGGTTGGAACTACCAGGATGTCAGTGCAGGGTCCGGCATTGGAAGTCAATGGGGAACATCTTCTGCTTATCTAGAAAACCCAGTCTCTGCAAGTCAACCTTCTCATAATCATGCAATACCCTCCAACTGTCCCTCCAGTTTTCCAATTTTAGCTGGTATGACCTCGATTCTCCATTTGTTTCCTTGTTTAGAATGCTCGTTGTCGCACATGCTGTTATCCATTATTCATTCATTGGCTACAGCTACAGGTCCTCAAAGTTCGTCCCTTCCTGATGGTGACATTATCAAAACTGCAATGGATTCTGCAGCAAGAGCTATATCCTCCATGAACACTGTAAATAAAGGTAGGCATAGTTTTTGGAGTCTAGTCTTTTTAGATTATTTCAATTTTTTTAACTTTTGATCAAAGATCTTTTTTTTTTTTTTTCTTTTAATTATTATTATATTGATGGCATACTTGTTTTATACAAGTTACATAACTTTTCATTGTACAAGTGAAGCATCTCAATTGGTGGAGACATTGTAAATCTCTTTAAGGTTCAAGGTTTAAATTTAAAAAAAGAGAGAAGTACGTGAGGGAATCCCCACTCCTAATTATGAAAGCTGTCATGATTGTGAGGAATTAATTATGAAAGAAGAGTAACTACCTAACAGTCTTGGATCATGTAAATGAATTAATGCTTCATTTCAACTAGAGCAGAAATTTTATCTCAAGATCCACTCTTATTACAAAATTCTTATTGTTCCCCTTTAAGCATAACTCCCGGGTAAATCTTGCATGCGGTGGAATACCCATGGCCATGAGAATTTATTGATTTTAAAAAAATCATATTCTTGTGTAACATCAGAATTAGTTGCTTACTTAGAGGAGTTTTCAATGATTTTTTAGTTGTATATTTGACCCTATGTATTTAGTATCATTAGTTGACTTCTTCACTGTGAGGGGATATTCATTGCTCATATGTTGCAACTTATTATTTCTTTTTCTTTTTTCCCTTTTCCCAAAAGCCTAAAAGAAACTATACAAAGCAAAGCAAATAAAAAGAATCATCACAACCCTTCTCCGCTAAACCTCTATAATAAAAAGAATAATTGAATTTAGCTTTTTTATTGGAAAGATGAAACTTCATTTCATTGATGGTATGAAATGGTATGAAATCTCTTTAAGGTTCAAGGTTTAAATTTAAAAAAAGAGAGAAGTACGTGAGGGAATCCCCACTCCTAATTATGAAAGCTGTCATGATTGTGAGGAATTAATTATGAAAGAAGAGTAACTACCTAACAGTCTTGGATCATGTAAATGAATTAATGCTTCATTTCAACTAGAGCAGAAATTTTATCTCAAGATCCACTCTTATTACAAAATTCTTATTGTTCCCCTTTAAGCATAACTCCCGGGTAAATCTTGCATGCGGTGGAATACCCATGGCCATGAGAATTTATTGATTTTAAAAAAATCATATTCTTGTGTAACATCAGAATTAGTTGCTTACTTAGAGGAGTTTTCAATGATTTTTTAGTTGTATATTTGACCCTATGTATTTAGTATCATTAGTTGACTTCTTCACTGTGAGGGGATATTCATTGCTCATATGTTGCAACTTATTATTTCTTTTTCTTTTTTCCCTTTTCCCAAAAGCCTAAAAGAAACTATACAAAGCAAAGCAAATAAAAAGAATCATCACAACCCTTCTCCGCTAAACCTCTATAATAAAAAGAATAATTGAATTTAGCTTTTTTATTGGAAAGATGAAACTTCATTTCATTGATGGTATGAAATGTACATAAAGGCAAAAAGCCGTGAGCTAATATGATGCTATTCCAATTAGAAATAAGGGAGTTATAGTGTAATCACAAAAGAAAAGAGTAAAGTTTACACCAGGATATAAGTCACAAAGTTCAAGAAAGTATCGAGATCATACTTCTTTTAATCATCGAAGATTTGATAGTTGCGTTCTAGCCATTTTGCTTGCTGATAAAATTTAGCTTCAGGAACATTTATTTTGTATATATGCTATATTATTATTATATGTTAATCTTTATGCACAAGTGAAATTTTGTTTGGGTTATTCTCGAATAACCATGCACATTTGATATCTTCCCATTAGGTTCAACAAGAACTGAAGGGGTATGGAGAGGATGTTGGTCCTTAGCTAGATTTAGTGCTATATATGTATCTGATGACTTTTGAGGACTTTAGTAATTACTCGTTAGGTTATATTCTTTTAAATGGGAGCCCTTTTCTAGGTTGCTAGACTGTCCTTGTTTTGATTGGCTCTCCTTCTGTCGTCCTGTTTTAGTCATGCGCCCTTTCACAGATAAACTCTATAGTCCCCAACTATAGTTCATGGGATTTTTCTGTGTTATATTCGCCTAATGATTATGTGATGTTGGGAAAATGCATATAGAATCTGCCCACCATTTTATTAGCTTCAACATGGTCATCTTGCTTATTATTCAGTTGTATAGGTTTTGTTACTTTACTAGTAGTGACAGAAAACATACTGGTAAATTTCCCATTATTTTTCTTCTCTGCCTCAACCATTACAGCATCGTTTCTCATGTCGTTATGGCTTGGGCTTTAAGTTGCATGTTTTGGTACCTTACGACAATTTTTTTTAATCTGTTGACATAGAATTTTTTAATCTGTTGACATAGAAAAAGAAAGCGAGATACACGGTGGGATAATACCTCAAAGTGGTGCTAGCTTTGAAACAGAACTTTTTCCTGTTTTAAATGCTTGGTATAATGCAGGCTTCTGCACTGGCCAGTAAGCTTTTCTTAATCTCTCTCTCTCTTTCAAGACTTATATACTATCTTCCCTCGAGTCCACAGACGTTCATTATTTTTTGATATCTCAATTTCTTTTTATATTGATTTGCATGCGGAATTATAAATATCTCATTTTTTATTTGGATCAACTTATGCTTATCTCGACTATTCTCACAGGAAAAACAGTTTTTCCATACTACATTTGACTGTCAAAGTAACTCATAAAAAATTAATTCCTCCCATAGATTGAATCAGTACTTTCTAATTTTCAAAACTCTTATTTGATGATTAGACCAACTTGTGATGGTTAAATGACCTGTCTTTATTAGGCATAGGATATTTGAAAGAGAACTTTGCTGGAGAGAAATTAGTTTCTTTTTAAGAAAAAATGTCTCCAATCTTGGGGCACCTCTCACATCTCAAAGGGAGGTAGGTTGATTCTCATTTAATCCACCATTACCAATGTGCCTACTTATTACCTATCCCTCTATCTTGCACCAACAAAAGTTACCAAGATGATAGAAAAGCTTTATCGAAACTATTTATGGAGAGGTAAGGAAGGGGGAAAATCAAGTCACCTCATTGCATGGGACAAAGTGAAACTACCTATTGAAGAAGGAAGCCTTGGCATCTTGGCATGATTGACATCCACAAGAAGAATTTATCTCTTCTTGCTAAGTGGCATTGGAGATATTCTCATGAACGTGATGCCCTATGGAGAAATTGTGTTGATATTAAATATGGACCATCCAATCATTCTCTTTTAGCGGGGCGTAGAGGG
>JBBMKA010000021.1:17395044-17415543 GCA_037833695.1 Sechiopsis laciniata | reverse complement strand
TTTACAGTTATAAATATTGAGTTAAAGGTTTAAGTGAAGACCTAGGTTAAGACCTTGGTTCGGGTCGGGTCTTTACATGGTGCTAACGCAGGAATGAAATAAATTGATTTTGTAAGTTCAATAACAATGGAAGCAACCATTAAAAATAAGAATTTGAATTCATAATTTCTTGATCGTATTATACTTTTTCTCATTCAAGAAATTGATCAATATTTAGTCAATTTCTTGATCGTATTATGCTTTTTCTTGTTTAAGAAATTGATCAATATTGAGTCAAATTCTATAATTCAAAATAAAGACCTAATTTTAAGTTAGCTTGCTGGCACTGAAGTGACTCTTGACCTATTTTTCATTTATTATGCACTTGAATGCCCTTTGATAATAGTGTGTTATTTCTAATATTATTGGCTTCTTTCACCTTTCTTAATTAGTTGGTAATTTCTACCACTTTGGTGAATGATTATAAGTATCTATTTTTAAGCTTTTTTTTTTTCATTTTTAAATTATTTCTCTATCTATATAATACCCTGTGTTGTATTGGTCTCTCTATTTTTAGGTAAATCTCTCGTTTTAGTCTTTAATTTTCTTTAAAAATATTTTAAAATTCTTTAGAATATTAACAAATGGTTAAACTTTGTCTATACACTATTACAATTTAGGGCAAAGATGATGGGCTATTTTTCAAAAGCACGGATAAAAAAAAAAAAAATGAAAGACAGGCATTTTTTTTTACAAAAAATGTTGATTATGTTTAATATAGGACGCTTTAGATGAAGAACAGAAAGCTTTTTTTTTACCAACCCTTCTCGAGCTCTCTGCCCTTCTTTCTCTTCCTTTAGGTTTTCGTTTATTGTTCTTCTTTTTCTTATTCTTTCCACTATTTTTGTAGGTATTTCGACTCGTCTTTTATTAATTTCCATAAATATAAGTACATAAAATATCAAATCTCATAACATCTCCTAAGAAATCATCTATAATATCTAAATCCTAATAAATTTTATAGAATATCTAATAATATTCAAAGGTTAAATCTAATAATTTTTAGAGAATATCTTAACGATATTTATTATAACACTCTCGGCCATTTCGTGTTTCAAGCTCACAAAGAGAGTATAACGCTATTTTTCTCAGCCATTTCAAGCTCACAACGCCATGTTTCTCTTCCCATAGCTAGCATTGCTTAGTTAGTAACCCCTTGTCAATAAGTCGTGTTTATAGGTCTAAGTGAAATATACGAGGATAAAGGTTTATGGAGGCTTTTGAAAGTTTTTTTATTTATTATTATTTTTTTTTTTGGAGCTGTTCAATTCAAAGATGGAATTGAGTCAATATTTGAACAAACACCAAGTTGAGATTGAAAGAGAATTCATGTCCATTCAACTATGGGGTATATGAATTCATTGCCAATTTGGTTTTACTTGTTGGTTTAATTAAGTATTGATTCAATTTCCAAGTTCTATCCCAAAGGATTGTTTTTGGTAAAACCAAAACCAAGAGGACTAATACAAGTTTTATATTCTTTTTACTTAAAAGAAACCCCATGTTTATATTTTTTACTTTGGTCTTAAGTTTGATAATTTGCTGAAAAAACTACAAATCCCAAAAGCTTAGAATGTGTTGTTCTTTTGATAGTTGCAAAGTATTTTTTTTTTCTAAGTTGAGGATGGAATTGGCACGTGTGCAATTAGTTTGCATAACCATGCTTTGGGTATATCTTTCTTTGTTTCATTTTAGTTTTAAATAAATCTCCTTTAACATATTTTGATTTTTTTTGTTTTCTTTTACAATTTCGAGCCAATTTCGGTGAACAAGCTTTATGTCACAACTTTTTTTAAATTATAATATTATAGTGGTTATGGGTTTTTTTTCCCGATATTTGAGTATAGATATAATTTCTATTTGATCCATATCTTTCGAAATTTCTTCTTAATCTCAATACTATACTTTGGGAATTAAAAAAAAAAAAAAAAAAAATCATTATTCTAATCTCTTTACTTTGAAACTAATTAACATCGTTGAACTTTTTTTTTTAATTAATATTATCTAAAAAATTGAACATGAATAGTTGGTGCATGGTTGGAAACCGTATTGATTGATTAGATAAAGTTGATTTAGTGAATATTTAGTTGAAAGTTATATTAATTTAGATAAAGTTGATTTAAAGTGCTTGAAGGTTATTCATAACTTAAAAAAAAAAAAAATAATAATATCGCTTATTGTTGAAAGATGAAATTCAAATTGTTCAAATTTTTCATTTAATTATGAACCCAACATTAAATCTAATCATAAAATGAAATATGACTTAATCATAAAAGGAAAAGATAATATAAAAGGAGAAAATAAGATTTAACCTAATTCTAAAAGAAAAACATAATTATAAGATAAAAATATTATTTTACTAAAATTAACATAAACCAACACTCCCCCTCAAGCCGGATTGTATATGGAATACAAGCCAAACTTGAAGTTAAATTTATCAGAATTGGTCATTGTGATGATGATACGCCAATTGAAATGATGATGTGAATTAGGATGATGCGCCGCCAATTGGGAAAAGCGATGCCAACTGGAATGAGTGCTGTCAGGGCCAGTTGGATGAGTATTGCCAGGGCCAATTCGATGAGTGCTGACGGGACCAATTAGATGAGTGCTGCTAGGGCCAATTGGATGAGTGCTGTCAGGGCCAATTTGGATGAGTGCTGCCAGGGTCAATTTGGATGAGTGCTGCTAGGGTCAATTGGAAATACTAGTCAGGGCTAATTGAGAATGCTGGTCAAGGCCAATTGGGAATACTGGCCAGAGCCAATTGGGAATGCTGGTCAAGGTAATTGGGAATGCTGGTCGAGGCCAATTTGGAATGGCCAATTAAGAATGCTAGTCAGAGCCAATTGGAAATGCTGGTCAAGGCCAATTGGGAATGCTGGTCAAGGGCGAATTTGAGAATGCCGGTTAGGACCAATCGAGAATACTGGTCAAGGCCAATTGGGAATATCAGTTCGATATTGGGATGTTTTTTTTTTTTTTTTGGATTCTTCATTGACTCTTTTGAAGAGAGGAAATTTGGATGATTTCTTTTTTTGATGAATCTAAAAAAAAGAAGTAAGGAAGAATAGAGAAGATGATTTGTATTTTCTAGTTTTGAGATGAGGAAAAAGAAATAAAGATTTGAGAAGAAAGAGATTCAGTTTTTGTTTTTGTTTTTCGTTTTTTGTTTTTTTGTTTTTTTGTTTTTTTTGTTTTTTTTTGTTTTTGTTGAGAAAAAAAGAAGAAAATGATGGAGAAAAAGTGAAGGAGGACTAGAGAAAAAGTTTACCTGGATCGAAAGGAAAAGTTTAATGCTCTGATACCATGCTGAAAAATGGAATTCAAACTGTTCAAAGTCTTCATTTAATAATGAACCCAACAATGAATTTAAATAGAATATAAGAGATGAGCCAATTATAAAAGGTAAAGATAATACCTAATGATAAAATGAGAAAATAAGATTTAACCTAATCCTTAAAGGAAAACATAATTAAAAGATAAAAATATTATTTTACTAAAATTAACATAAACCAACACTTACTGATATGAAACTTTATGGTCTTAAATTGCATGATCATCACGTTTTGTTGCAACAACTATCTTTACCGATTCATGGTATTTTGCTTAATCATTAGATATGCGATCATTCAACTTTGTTTTTTCCTCAACACTATCTTAGTAAGTTGACCAATTCAGCTAAGTTGAATGGATTACAAGATTATGTAGTAACCACTTTATGCTTGTTAGAAAAGTATTTTTTACCGTCATTTTTCACATAATAGTACACCATGTGGTGCATGTTGTAAGATAAAAAGAATTTTGTGGACCACTTTACTTAAGATGGATGTCTAATTTTAAAAGATATATGCAAGATTTTAAAGGTTATGTTCATAATGGAAATTGACCGGAGGGATGCATTGGAGAAAACTACATTATAGAAGAGTCGATAAAATTTTGTTTTGATGGTCATAGCCCTTCATTATAGGTTTAAATGATGGTCTGAATTTATGACGGACATTAACGATGACGGCTGTTTTTTATGACGGGCTCCTAGAAAGTGTCCATCATCTTAACCTTTTAATGCCACTTGTATAGATATTGGTCCTCGCTCGCCATTTATACTCCATTTTTTACTAGTGATAAATACATCGACACACACTACTTGGACGCATAAGTGTGTTTTATTTGAACAGGTTGGCTTTTGTAGGTAAATTGAGTGTCATGTATTAAAATATGTTAATACTACAATAAATAAAGAAAATATAACTTCTTATAAAGAAAATTTTCTTAACATTGGGCTTATGGCAATAAAATCACGTTTATGATTAAAAAAAAAAAAAAAGGTTTGGATGGTATAAAAATGGACAACTAGAAAAATGGCTAGAATTTAGAAACTAATTAGGGACGTGGCTAAAGATCTTTAGACTTTAAATTTATGTCTTTTTTTATTTCCAAATTTTAATTATTTTTTAATAAGAAAAGTAGTTTACAATTGTACCCCTCTTATATTTCATAGAGTTTCTTTTTAATTTATTTTAAATAAATGATTTGTAACTACCTTTTTTAATGTAGAAAAATCTAAAACAACCTAACTAATTCTAAAAACGTTAGTCAAACATAATTAAATCAATAATTATAAAATATCATGAAATTAGGGATTTTGACAATTTTAAAAATTTATACGTAATTTAGAAATTTTGTTCTTAACGTTCACAAATATAGCTATACATCCCCTTCCCATAAGTCGTACATACTCTCGTTGTTCGGTGTGATTATTGTAAGTTTGGTTAAATATAAATTAAAAAATGGTTGGGAATAGTACCTGACCTTGAGTTTTATAAGTGCCTTAAATATCCGTTTTTGAAGAAAATGAAAAGTTCATTTTGATTCTTTCTTCTCCTTGAACAACCCCCGCAAAAACCTTCCACCCATGCATTTGCAATTGATGATAGCCCCGTGTTGAAAAATTCGGACGCAAGAGAAATGCATGCATTTCGTTGGGTTTCGATTCTCGAAACTTTGAAAGAGACCGACATTGGAGGGACGTTTCTAAAGATATAAACGTTTATGGTGTAAGCTTTTAAATCTCTTTTGGTGCTTTGACATTTTTCCAGCGTAAGCTTCCAAATCTCTCAAATGGCTCTGGTTTTTATAGATATTAACGTCTAAAACCGAATTCCTACTTTGTTGGGGTTTTTTTTTTTTTTTTTATAATTTTTTTTTTTTTTTTTTTTTTTTTTTTTTTTTTGCATATGTTAGATATGGTTGACATGTATTTTATACCAAATAGAATCCCTACTTTGTAGGGATTATATTGTCCTTTATTTATTATTATTTTTTATTTCGCATATGTTAGACATTGGTTGCATGTATTCTGTACATTTTCTATGTTAGTTACTGTTGGCACCTATTATGTACAGAATATTGATGCATATGTTAGTTATGTTAGTGTTGTCACTTGTATATATTATGTGAGTAACATTGTTTCTTTGTTTTTTTTGCATAAGTTAAACATTGTTGGCACATATTCTATACATATCATGTTTTAAACGTAATTTAGAAATTTTGTTCTTAACATTCACAAATATAGCTATACATCCTCTTCCCATAAGTCGTACATACTCTCGTTGGTCGATGTGATTATTGTAAGTTTGGTTAAATATAAATTAAAAAATGGTTGGGAATAGTACCTAAGCTTGAGTTTTATAAGCGCCTTAAATATCAGTTTTTGAAGAAAATGAAAAGTTTATTTTGATTCTTTCTTCTCCTTGAACAACCCCCACAAAAACCTTCCACCCATTTATTTGCGATTGATAATAGCCCCGCGTTGAAAAATCTAGCTGCAAGAGAAATGCATGCATTTCGTTGGGCTCCAATTCTCGAGACTTCGAAATGGACTGACATTGGAGCCACGTTTTTTAAGATATAAACGTTTCTAGTGTAAGCTTTTAAATCCTTTTTTATGTTTTGACATTTTTTCCAGCGTAAGCTTCCAAATCTCTCAATGACTTTGGTTTTTAAAGATATTAATGTCTAAAATCGAATTCCTACTTTATTGAGATTTTGTTTTTTTTATTTTGTTTTTATTATTTTTTTCTTTTTTTGCATATGTTTGACATGGTTGGCATGTATTTTATACCTAATAGAATCCCTACTTTGTAGGGATTATATTTTCTTTCTTTTTTTTTCGCATATGTTAGAAATTGGTTGTACGTATTCTGTACATATTCTATGTTAGTTACTGTTGGCACCTGTTATGTACAGAGTATTGGCGCATATGTTAATTATGTTAGTATTGTCACTATATATATTATGTGAGTAACGTTGTTTCTTTGTTAGTTAGTTAGTTAGTTTTTTTTTTTTTTTTGCATAAATTAGACATTGTTGGCACGTATTCTGTACATATCATGTTATAATAAAGGTGTATACGTTGGTTACTATTGCCTATTTATATATTTTGTGAATAACGTTGTTTTTTTATTTTTTATTTTAGTTTATGCATATTTTAAACACTGTTGGCACAAGTTTCTCTTCAAATGTAAGATCAACATTGAGTTCAAGTGACTCAAAATCAAACACATGCACAAATCTAAAATTATGCACTACATATGTAGACCCTACAACTTATTAGTGTGTGCTATGTTTGTACATATATTGTACATCGTGATTTAAGCACATGCGACGGATCAGTCACGTAACGGACGAAACATAGAAACTTTGCATAGTCAACTTTTGTGACTACTTAGTTTATGTGACTTTACCTAGTGCATTTTATTTGGGGTTTACATAATTGGTTTTGGCCTAATGGATTGCCTACATATGTGTCTATAAGACTGAGACCTCATTTATGCTATGAGTTTATCCGTTCTTGTTGTGTTATAGCTGTTAATCTTGCTTGAAATGTGTATATAAGTATGAAATGGTTCATTATAATATATTGTTCGCTTGCCCTCCCTAAATATGTCCATGTGCCCTCTATCACTCCTGACACTGCTTCTGTTTTCTGAAATTATGCACCGCATATGTAGTAATTACATTTCTCATTATGCACTATGTTTGTACATCCACTGTGCATTGTGATCGATAACTTTGATTCGTAGTTTTCATTTTTTAATTTTTTTTAGTTCACTTCCTAAATCTTAGGGATTTGTTAATATTATTAGTATTTTAAATTTGAATGTTATCAAATTAGTTATACTTAGATTTAGAGAAAAATTGATTTTTTTTTTTCTTGTGAAACAAAAAAATGTGGAAATAAGTTCAAAAGTACTTTGGAGATGAAACATTCATCTCTCCTCCCTGATTTTCTTTTTAGTTATGAATTTAAAGTCCAATTAAAAAAAAGTCATGACCTCTATTTTTTCACTAAATTAAGTCATTTCCTATTATTTCCCATATAAAAATATACCATTATCTAGTCATAAACTCTTTCAAAACTCACCTTAAAATCTAAAAAATGGCAATACTCAAACTAAAAGATATTAATTTAACAATTTGTTCAGCTTTAAAGATCAATTTAATTGGATTAAGATTTAAGTTTGTTTTACAATGATTAAAATTTAAGTTTAATGAACTCAATTACATAGAGAAAAAGTCCCATTATCCTCAACTTAATATGGATAACAATTTTGCTCTACACAAAACTTCTTTTTTTTTTTCTTTTCTTTTTTTTTTTAATTAAAGGCTCCACACATTTTTCCTCTTTATAAAATGACAATGCCCTTTTCATAGTAAAAATAAAATCGAAAAATTCATATCCCAACAAAAAAAAAATTAGTGTATTGTAAAATTATATATAAATGACATATTTTAAAATAACAAGCAAAATTCCAAAAAAAGAAGAAGAAGAAGAGTTGATGTGAAACCTTGTTCAAAAAGGGAAGAAAAAAGAGATGATTAGAGAATAAATTATCAAAGAATGTACACTAATTAAAGCACTTTTAAAAAAAAAAAAAAAATTGAAACAAACAAGTCAAATTTAAACAGCTTCGCTTTAATCCTTTTTTCCGTTCTTTAAGATTTGCATAATAATAATGTCTTATGCACTCTGATGATTCTTAAGTCAAAAAGAATTGTCTCATTTGTCCCGTCTTTAATAAAGGTATTTGTGCTAAAGAACTTTGATTTATTTTTTTGTTTATTAAAATTTACTAATCATTAATATATTTTTATAACAAAATTTACTTTTTTTTTTTAATGTTTGTAACGTTTTATTGAATTTTCTCTTATCCTTTTTATAATTTTACTTTCTTTCAATCATACCCCTATACTTTTATTTTTGGTGTTTGCTTTTTTAATTCAGAGAAAAATAGATTATTTTAATTTAATTTTATACTTTTAAATGTTCAATTTTAATGAATACTTTTAACAAATCTAAAAAAATGATCAATATATTTAAGTATGTTTCATTGATGTTTTAACACTAATTGCAATTGGGTCTCTCTCGATCATTCAATACACTTCCATGTCGTAAAATGGAAAATTCTCTTCATTTTCTCACAATAATTATAGAAAGTTATTACATAAATCAACAATGAAAAATAAGAAAATGAAAGACACAAAGATATAAACTTTGAGATACTTATAAAGAGAGAAAGGGATAAAGAGAAAATTTAATGAGAGGAAAAAAAAAAAATTTGTTCATCTTTTTCGGGTGTTATGCTAACTTCAAATTAGAACATTCATCCATTTTAAAATTTATTAAAAGTATATCAACAAAAATCAAATGAAACTACCAAATGGATATGAAGGTCACTAAGGTCCTTCATTATATCTTGGGTATGGAGGTCTCGCGTTCGCCTAATCGCTTAGTTCTTGTTGACACATTGGTTATTTGGACAGATTTTAATCCATTTCAACTTTACAGATTCAATCCTGAAATGTCTCTCGTATTATTTAAAAGTAGTAGTGACTCTGTATAAGGTTTGTTATCTTCCTCCCCAATTTATACTAAAAAAAATCAAATGAAACTCAAGTATTAGTGTATCACTTTTCTTTTTAATCAAATTTATATGAAGTAATTTTTATTTTTTATTCATGTTTTTAGTAACCTTCCCACTAATTTAACAAAGCATAAATGTAGAACCTTTATTTTTATGATTATTTTTAATAAAAATCAAAGTTTTGAGCAACTTTTTTGTTGTAGAATGAATAAAGAAATGTATTTATATTTTAGGGGAAATTACTATGTGTCACACAGGGACTTTTCTTTTTTTTTGTTTTTTTTTTTTTTTTTTTTTTTTTTGTCTTTTGAAACTCCTTACCTTATCAGTCATAGGACTAGTAGTAACTCTTAGTTCATATATTATAATTACAACATTTTATTCAAAATAATCTGTTTATATTAGAAAATAATTTGACATTTTTTTTTCAATTTTACTCATAAAAATCGAATCTAGGAGGAGGAGACAAATCTTATCTGAGAACAAAAGACGAAACAATAACAAAAAAAAAACTTGTTATTTATGATCTTTCGTCAAAATCTCAACAAAAAAATAGGATCATCCGAAACAAACAAGAAAATAGGAGAAAGTAGAAGAAACAATTAATGGAAAATTTTGAAGATGAAAAGAAAATGATTAAAAATATCTTTAGGAATAGGGTGGAAATTAGGTCTTTCAAAAAAAAAGAAGTAAATTGCGAATGATGAGATCGTCAAATTGATGAAAGTTCGTTGAAATCTGATTAAATCTATCTACAAACTAATTAAATCTATCGTTTAAAGATTGTTAATTGAAAATTAATTAAAACGTGAATATTTTAATAATTTTACTGGACCGTCTACTTTTGGTACGTAATTTTCATTAAAAAAAATGGTGATGATATTATATTTTTTTTGTTTACATTGTAAAATCACCTATATTTATTGCTTTGCCATTAGCGTTGGACCGTTGGTAGTCTGCGTTGGCAAAAGTACACACGTGGCGGCTTCAGTAAACTGCAGACACGTAGGGCCTCATCGTAGCCGTCGGATGGATAAAAACCAAACAGAATCGCCACCGTTGAATAGACAGTAAGGCCCCATTCTAATATCCAAAGTCAATAAACAAAATGAATTCGGTAGAAATCCGTACTATTTACTTGGCAAACGTGCGTGAGATCCACGTGCCGTTACACAAGTCCCGGGCCAACCGGGTCCTGCCCCGGTTTTCCATTTTCACGCTTTTTTAGCCTCTTTTTTTTTTTGGAAAAATGTACAAAGTTTCAATTTTTCCTTTTAACACAAAGTTGATTAATGATCCGATTATATTTTATTAATATATTTGACACAAACAACTTAATCATTTTTTTTTTATTAAACCCTATTTAAGGGGAGAAAATTCACACGATGGGGTCACTCTAATGAATTTAACCCGATCTAATAGATTACAAAAATAATTTCTAAGTGTTGGTATATGAGACAGGGATAAAGTAACATTGTATTCTTTTAAATTTTGATAGATTTAAATCACAACTTAATTGAGATTTACCGTAAAAGAAAAAAACTTAATTGAATTTTTTTAAGTATTACAAAAATTAAAAATTTTAGAGGACTCACCTATTGTAATAATAATTACTTAAAATATTATAGGATACTAATAGACATCAATTTATAGAATTCAGAAACGAATCATATTTTTAAATCATTCTCTTGTATTGAGTTTTTCTAATTTTAAATACAATAAAACTAACTCGTAAAGTTATGTTGATCATTTTAAAATTTTATTTATTCTGAACTTGTTTATGTGTTGTCGATCTCAATTCGAGTTGCAGACCAAAATCAAATTAGTTATTAGTTATGGTGATTTCTTTTTACTCCCTCTTGTTTGCGTTTAGAGTAATTTAGCATGTTTTTATATTATTATTATTATATTAATGATAAGTTCTAAATTTCCAAAAATAAAGAAGAGGGCGGAGCGTGGGGCCCAATTTCTGGCGTTTTGGAAGCACGCTAAGAGAAGCGCGTGGGGCCCGGATATAATTGGCGGGGGATAAAGAAGACATGAAGGAGGGCCGGATTCAGTGCAGTGATGCACACCATAATTTCATACAGTTGCGTTCTATTCGTCGTCCATTTTGACAGTAATGTTTCAACAATCAAATCAAATCAGATTGTAATTTGTACTAACGTGGAACTATTACAATTATGAAAACGCCAAAATCCATTTCACTATTAAATAAGCAAAACATTCTAAAATCTTTTTAATTATTAGAAATTTTTATATAATTCAACAAAACAGAAAAGATATAGGATAAAAAAAAAATGGTGGCGCATTAGTTAAGTTAATTGATTATAATTCAATTTAAATTCATATTATAAGTTCGATAATACTCTCATATTATTAAGAATAATAATAATACTTTGTATATAGAGTCTTTGTCAATTCTCCAATTTATACTTAAAAAATGAAAAAATAAACTTTCTTAAATTAAAATGGCTTAGAATGGATAGAATTCATATTCTTATAGTTCAACCATATTTGAGAGAAAACATTTAAATCTTTGATCTTTTGCTTATAATATATAATTATTATTGTTTAACTATACTCACTTAACAGATTTTGTGTTATTTAAAAATAATATTGGTATGATAGGTTAAATGAAAGTAATTATATTCATATCATACCAACACTATAAATTTACATCAAAAGAATTAGTGGTCTAATTATTTCATTATTTGATGGTAATCCAATTTAACATCACCATTATAGTCACAAGTTCGATCATGAAAATTGATATTTGATTTTCCTCCCCCCAATTTGTACTAAAAAAAAAAAGAAGGAAATTTGAACACCCTTTTATTTATTGTGTACCAGTTCAATAATTATGTAACGTCCACAAAGATTAAAAACAATGTGTAAAGGTAAATTTTTTTTTTTTTTTTTTTTTTTTGAAAAAAGGTAAAATAATATATTTTCCTATGGAAGAAAATATCCCGCATGGATAAAAAAACCGACACTACTTATTTTGTGAGAGATATTTCAATATATAACTCAACTATAATATATATATATATATATATATATATATATATATAATCAATGAAAAGATCAGAGATTAGAATCCATTCCTTCGCAGTATGATTTTCCTTTCATAAATTAATAATTATTTAATGTGGTTGAATTCCACAATATTCTTAAGAAAGGCTAGTATGATTGTGTATTAGTATAAAATTTTCCAACATGACATGAAATGAGAGAATAGTCTAGATGATAAGATATTGACGGATAGGGAAATTTTGATTCATTAATACAATGATTAAATACCGTACAAGCGAAATTAGTTTAGTTTTTCACGTTGGATTATATATATATAATTATTGAATGCAGTTCAATAAAAGTGTCTCCAACCATGCATGTGAAACATTTGTCGTAATATCTCATCAAATCAATTAAGTAATAATTTCAGTACTTAAAGCAACATTTAGTTGTATTTTACAATTAATGTATTATCGAAAACTTAGACGACACTACAATGATTCAATTTTATTATGGTCTGATTTAATTTTTGAAAAATAAAAATATTTAACATTATTCTTATGACTAACAAGCTGAGCATAATCATGATGTCAACATGAACACAACTCAATTGATATGATATATAATCTATAATATTTTTAGAATTGCGAGAGGAAAGTACTTAGGAGGGACCTAGGATTTTGCTATTTCATTTAACTTTATTCAATGAATAATTCATTTTGAAAATCAAAACCCTTCAAATAGAAAACTTGAGAAAATAACATAAGAAGAGTAAAGATGATCATCTTTACTTAAACTAAACTATGGACCTATACATATAATGTGTCACATTCTTAGATAACAATAAACGAAAATCACAGAAACTAAGGCTCGCACTATGGATGTGTTAATATTCCTCTGCAAGTTGAGCATTCTTTAGGTTTCATAAAAAAACATAAGCTAGTTGTTTGGTCGCAGGAAGATGTTGTATGGATAATCAACGACCAAGGGTTAGATTCCGAACAAAGTAGATATCCAACTCAACATGTTTTGTTTTTTTTTGGTGTAAAATTGGGTTGGGTTTGCACTTAAATAAACAGCTCCAAGGTTGTCACACATTAAAGGTTGAGCTCATTCAGAAGTAATTGTATCCTAAAGAACCTATTTAGCAATGTTAGTAAGACTACGAAATCCAGCTTTCATACTCGAACGCGAAAGGACCTGCGGCTTCTTACCACCCCATGTGACAATGTTATCACTAAAAAATGCACAATGATCGAACATGGAGTGACGATCATCTTGATTCGATGCCTAATTCACATATGTTTTGAAATTAGATGGCCATTTGATATTTAAACCATGACTAATTATACTTCTAAGATAACAAAGGATTCAGAATTACTCAGGAGTATAATATCATCAACGAAAATTAGCATATGACAAAAGACATTTGAGTTTAAAATAGCAACAACAAGAAAATTATCATCAACTTTAGACATGATGAAGCCAAAAGAGTCTAGAAATCAATTTGCAAATCGAGGAAGTGTTATGACAAAAACCTTGAAGTTGAACCATATAGACTTCCTCATTAAGAAACTATGTTATAAAATATTGATAATATCTAGTTGACGCACTACTCAATTGTTCGCTAGAGCTAAAGGGAAAAGAATTCTAATTGTGGTTCAGTTTGCTCACCCGACTAAATGTCTCAAGATAATCAATGTTTGCATTTTTATAGAACCGCTTTGCTACCAACCTAGCTTTTATACCTAACTATTTCATAACTTGGATGTGTATTGATCTTGTAAATCCATTTACATCCGATTATTTTTCTGTTTTAACCAAGGTCCAGGTATTATTTTTGTTTAGGGAATCTATTTCTTTTTACATTGCTTTGACCCACTGTGGACATTGTAATGTTATCTCGAAGAAGGCTCATGTTCTATAAACTCTACTAGATAAAGTTTTAATTTGAATACCCTAGCCTTGGCTCTTGTAATCATAGCATATGTTGATTAAGTTATACCAAGAGAAAAAGATTATGAAATGTCATAAAAATTGAAAAATTAGTAACAATAAGAGCTAAAGTAGTAGGTCGGCATTAATATTATTATTGATAGATTCATTTGAAATAATATGACCAATTGTATTTGATGAAGCACAGTTTGTGACCAAAATCAAGAATATTTTGAAGATCAGTATGAGATAAAGTATCATTACAATTAGCAGCACGAGTATTTGATCGGTTCGCAACTGCTTGAATAAAAGTATATACTAATTTGGTTAGATAAGATATTTGCTAGACAATGTTTCAAGCATTGAACAGATTTATATGCAAGTATATGTAGTCGCTTTGCAGTCAAGTGATAAGTTTGCAAGTAATTCTCCTTAGGGACTGAGGATTATCCGAATTAATGTTGATCGAAAAGTCAAGTACATGAAAATAAAGGAAGTTTTGGCGGGTTCAAGAACTATAAATTCGGCTAGAAACTATGAACTCATAATAGCCAACTAGATGTCGTAAACACTAGAAACATAAACAGTAACACATGTAATGCTTTAGACGTCACAGAAACTCACATTAATCAACTATCATAATAGTAATAAAGCAGAAACGTGGAAACAAGGGAAATAATTCAATTCATAGAATAGATTTAGGTTAAGGGTAGCAAATGCGGTTGACATGCATCAGGGGTAAGTTATGGTGAGAATAACACTCTACATAACACGTGATCGAATGCTCTTCTCAAGAGTCATTCTCTAAGAACACGAGCTCTCGCATCTATGTTCGAAGAAATAAAACAATGAACTTCGTGGTCTTCCTTTATTTGGAGGATTCGTTATAAGGCCTTCCCCGTTCGAATGAAGCTTGTTTTTTTTTTTTAAATGTTTAGAAATTTAATTTTCTTAAAATTGTAATACGATTTACAAAATTTAAAAAAAAAAATTCAAAGTACGAATATCAAAATATTATTTTAATCCATAAAAATATAAAATAAAAATACGATGGGAAATAATATTAAGAAAATAAAATAAAAATTAAAAAAGGATGGGAAAATGGACGGCCAAGATTGTAAGTGTGGGATAAGGAGATGGAATGAGATGAGTTTTGGGAAGTGATTCAACTGACAAAACTGTAAGACACGAGTACACTAAACTCAGTGATGCTTTTCCATTTCACGTAAACTACTGCCATCACACTTTCCTGGGCCCACTATGGCCTTTTCTTTTCTTTCTTTTTTTTGGAAAAAAAAAAAAGAAGCAATTTTAAATTAAAAAATCAATAAATTTCGAACTTATTTAACGAATAAATAGTGATCTAATTATATTTTAGAAGATTTTGAAAAATTAAGAAGCCACATATAATATTCACATACTTAGAATCTCTCTAAGTTAGTTGGGAAATGAGAATTACAAATACTGATTTTAGAGATCGAATCGGTGACTGTGAAAATGAATTAACACCAAACTAGATAATCAATCATTCTACCATTCCATTCGGTCTTTGAGTTTTAATTTGCTTCAAATAAATGCAGAATCTATTTGACATTTTTAAAATTTTATGTATCTGTTTGACTCAAAATAATTTTTCTTAGAAAGAACTATGTTATATTAGATAAAAATTTATTTAATGTTTAATAAATTAGTTAATTTTGAAAAATATTGAATATATCTATTCTTTTTTTTTTTTTTAGTTTAATAGAAATTAGAGGAATTCATAACGTTTTAATCATTCGATTATTGAAATATGTCCGTTCATTATAATACAAATATTGAAACTTCAAGTTTTTTTTTTTTTTTTTTTTTTTTTTTTTTTTTGTGAGATTGAAACTCGGAGGATTTATCATAAGAAAATATGAAATTTCAAGTACGAACTGGTAATTTAACTGGTCAGTTTTTACTCATAAATTTCTCAAGTTTTTTATTTTTTTTTATTATTATGTTTTTGAGAATAGCATAACTTAAATAAAAAATAAATTAGTACAAATTAATGCCCAACAAAAATTATGTATAGAAGTTTTTAGTACAAACTAAGAAATTAATAATGATTTTTGGTAAAAAATTTGTAAAATATTACAAATAGTTATTCCAATATTAAAAATGGGGATAAAAAATAGTATGCTCCAAACATTATAAAAAAATGTAACTTTAGATAGAAAACAATTCAATTACAAACAAGTTTGATGTAATAATTTTAATTAAATTCTTTTTGTATACTCTTGTGAAAGAATAGAATAAAGGGTGTGTGCGCTATAAATTTTGAAGAGAGTAATTATATAATTAAATTGGAGAAAGTTAAGTTTGCATTATTATAGTATTGGTGTGACTTTTTTTTCTTCCATTTAAGAGTTTTTCAAATTTATTATTATTATTATTATTATTATTTGTTAGTACAAGCTGGGAATGAGATATTCAAACTATTGTTTTCAATTAAATGAGAGTTAAATATTTAAATTTTATTTCCTTTAATTTCCGTGTGGTTATTTCTCTTTATTAATGCGGCAATATAAGCTTTTTTCCAACATTTTGGATGGTCAAAAGTACTTTTACCATGCTATTTTCACAAAAAGGAAAAAAAAAAAAAATACACACGAAAAAGTGTTTTTTTATCATTTCAAAATCAATCGGTTATTTTTAGGGGGATTAACTTAAGATAATCAAAATAATTGAAATCTTTTAACAATGGGAATTTTAAAGTAAAAAATTTTAGATGAGCATGTTATTTTGTAGGAATACCTAAAAAACTCAAGAGTAGGAATAACTTTTTTTCCATTTCAAAATTAATTGATAATAAAGAAAGAAACACATATCTCTTATATATTGTTATGAATATTTTTTTTTATTTTTTTTATTTTTTTATGTGGAATTCTTAATGCAGGTAAAGATAGACACCATCTTTAAAAAATAATAAAAGAAAAATAAAACAAACTTCCATTCCTTGATGTGTTTTTAGGCTAAAATATAATAATTAAAGGTAGTAGGATTAATGAAACAGATATATAAAAGCTCTAAAATATAATTACAAGCTTATCATTCAGTTTTATTTAGATTTGTTTCTCACATAAAAACAAAACTTGTTCATTTAAAATAATACAACTAAAAGTATGAGTGAGCATATACTAAATATTAAATTATTTTGTATGATAATGTATGGGAAGAAAATATTGAACATGAAATGATTATGTCTCCATTATGCATGAAAAATAAAAACTAATCAAACAAAATCATCGACAAAAACATTCATATCATCTTAGAAACAAAGGCATGCCTCCATATAATATTCTTTTACAAAAATAATGTTTCTAAAAGCTTTCACATTTTAATTAATTTAATACATTATCTAGATAATTATTCTTCAATTTAAGATATCAAATTTCAACCATTGTGTCAACATACACTTTTCATTCACATAAATAAAACAGAGGAAAAATTCAATTCAATAATGATAAAATAATTGGGGGCAAAAATCAAATTATATTTATTCTAAAAATTCTAAACTAATAATTGATTAATCGATTTAAATCTTTGCTATAAAATATTATAAGTGAATAAATTTAAAATCTCAATTAAAAAAAGTTGTAAACTCGTCCATTTTAAGATAGATGCATTTGGACTTTTTTGAAAAAGAAAAATAAACATTTTATTTAAAAATTGTCTTTTTTTAAAACCTTAAAAATTGTCTATATTAATTTACTAATATGTTTTTTCAAAAAAAATTCACTAATATGTTTTCAATACTAAAATATATTGTTCTTGCTCAAGTGATCACATAATGACGAATTTAAAAAAAAATGTTACCAAAAATCCATCTTGTTACTTTTAAAATGAAAATATAGGCATCTACTAAGTGAAAAATCCATTTTGCCACTAACAGTTACACGTATTAAATAAAAACAATAATTGTTTTTCTGAAACAAGTTAAAAACAATAAATTAGATGGTGTGACCTGAAAAAGTGAAATTATGGATAAATTATAAATTTGATCATGTGTCGAAGAAAATTAGAGTTTAGTTGTTTTTAAAAATTAAAATCAGTGTTTATGGTTTGAAGAAAATTAGAATTTAGTTATAATGATTTTAGAAACTAGAATTTAATCACAATGATTTGATAAAATTTATGAAATTGTTTTATCGTTTCTAATCGTTAGTAAATTGAGTACATGAAAATTAATTATTTATATGTTAATGATGATAATGTGAGTTAAGTGACTGATTAGACCAAAAACTCATATAACTTATATATGAATAACTAACTTTCGTGTATATAATTTATCGCGATTACCAAGAACTAAACTTTAATCGAAAGGGTTGGTGACCTGATGATTTCATTATTTGGTAAAAATTTTGTTCAACACTATGGTTACAGATTCAATCCCTGGAATGGGTATTTGACTCACATTTATATGAGAGTTGTTGTACCATCTTTATAGGATTTGTAATTCTCCTCTTTCAACTTGTACTTTAAAAAATAAAAAAATAATAAAAAAAAACTTTATATTTTATCAAAGTATAAGTTAAAAACTAGATTTAAACTTTATTCAAACTAAATTTTAGTTTCTAAAATTATAGAGACTAAATTCTAACTTTTTTTTAATTATAATGACAAAATTTATAATTTATTATATAATTATTTAGAATGTAAATTATAATGGACCACTAACCGGTCGAGAAAGTATATCTCAAATTAAGAATCCAAAGCAGCTAATCATTTATTACTATTGAGTATTATTAATCAAAATAATAATAATAATAATAACACAACTCTTAGCTTATGTAACATTTAATTATTTTTGTACGCTTGGAGCTGTACAAATTCAAACTTTACCAAATTACGCATAATTCAATTAGTTAACATAAAATTAAAAGGTGTAAATTTGAATCTTCTTCAAACTTAAAAATACATAAAGTTAAAATATTGTTTCGATCTTTATACTTTAAATTTGATTTATATTTTAGTATTCAAATCTTTAATTACATCTTCATATTGTTAATAAATATTAAAATTAATTTTTATAGTGAATTTATAGTTAACATCCCACAAAAGATATGTATGCTTTAAAAATGAATTACTGACAAAAAAACTATTGAACTTACTTTTTAAAAAATAACAATAATTATAAGGTTAAAAAAAAGAGAGAGAAGAATCAAAGTTTGACCAAAGTCAAACTTTTATTCGAGTTGAGCCAAAACGACGTCATTTGGCTTTCGGCTAAGCACATAACAAGTGGGTAGTGATAAATCGTTTGGAGGTTAAAATGCTTCGTCCTCTTCTCTCTTTTGCGAACAAGTTGCCAATGAGTGAGAGGTTGCCAACAAGAATTTGGTTTGGAGAATTGAAGATTCTGTTGCTCTTTTTTTGATGTTTGGCTAAAAAAAAAGAATGAACTTTTACTTGTTGATCAAATTGATACCATGAAGTTACCTGTATTGGGAGCATTTCCCATAGTAGAATTTCGTGTTTTTAAGTTAGTTCCAATTGATACCATGAACGGTGTACTTTTGAATTGTAGGTGCAGATGTGTTTACCACACTATACCAGAGTTTGACAAGGTAGTGAGCTATAATCTTGTGTTGACTACATTATGTTCGTGTTAGTTAGTATGGTCAGTAGTAAGTGGATGGCATATCTAGGCCGATGAATAGCCTAGAACATGGTTATGAACCTCTCATTTAAGTAATTTGGTTAGATGTATTTAGAGTCATGGTTGATCTTAATTTGGTTCTAGATACTTGTGTGTTCTCTATTTTGAGTTGGGGTTCATACTGTAGTCTTTTAGTTTTCATTGATAAGGTTTAGTTTCATTGCTTTGAAAAACTACTTACTTCGTAGATTTACACTCACCTCTTTGCAACGATGTTTTCCTTTTCCAAGGTTGATAAGGTCGTGGTGACGAGACTTGTTTGTGGTAATATTACTTTTAACTTTTCATGTCTTAAAATTGCCCCCTCAGAGTAAATTTTTTGTTATAATGTTTAAATAAAAGTGAATGTGTCTAAATCTTGTTCTTTTGAACTTAATCTAAACAAGAGTCATATTGTAAGAGTAGTTTTGAAATGTTTGTAAAATTTTTAACTTTGAAAATAACATGGCATTTTTTTAAACAAAAGTAAAATTGAGTCGTAAAAAATAACTTTTTAATTAAACAAAACTTGATGTAAGAGATTTGAATTCACAACCTCTTGATTACTAAGTCATGCATCATATTTTTTTAACTATTCTAATCTTGTTTGTTGATAAAGATTAACTTTAAATTACAAACTTTACATAGAGGGCATTACTACTTTAAAATAATACGAGAGCCAAATATCAATTTTCAAGATTGAACTCGTGACCATAGTATTGAACTGAATTACCACCAAACAACGAAATTACTAGATCACTAAACTTGTCGGTACCTTTAAACTACCATTCAAGTGTTGATTTTGATTTTTTGATTGTTTGATTTTTTTATTTTGATTTTTATTATTATTATTATTTTTAAGTAGGATTCAATCCAGGTTGTGGATTGGTATCCATTGTTGGCTGTAATGTTTTCCCT
>JBBMKA010000021.1:17370089-17394944 GCA_037833695.1 Sechiopsis laciniata | reverse complement strand
AAATAATTCTCTCGGAAAACTTAGCTTCATTTAGATTGAATTACCAATTTGACCTAAGGTTGTGTTTGGTGGTGTTTATAATAGTGGGTAGTTACATGTTTTTACTTTTTTGTATTTTTTTTTTTAATAATCAATTATTTTTTTTGAAGAAAAAACATGTAGTTTTAAGAGTGAGTAAGTATTTTAAAAAACATGTCATCATTTGAGATTTAACCATTTTATCTTCATTATTATTTTAACTTGCATCTCAAATATATTTTTTTTTTATCATAATCTTATATAAGTTATCTCTAAGTTGTTTTTTCTATTAATTTCACATGAAAATCTATCTATTTTTGTCTCTCTTTTTCACATACGAGAATTGATCAATGTTTTGTTAATAAATTATACATTAATTAAAAGTGTGAAATCAGATTATTAAGAAGTCATTAATCATGTTAGTTGAACTCAATTCATATCAACTTAGAGTTGATACATAAGAGAATGACCATTTAATCAATCAATTATTTGGTTAACTAGTAATTTGTTTAGATGTTTAAGTGCAGTCACAAAAATCACGAGACATATATGATCCTATAACATTAAATGTCAAGAAAACTCATAAAAAATTAATTCATAAATAAGTGGTAATTGAACTCATCACATATTAACTTTTAAGTCCTTTTTAACCACTAAATCGTTCTATGATAAATCATAAATTGCCATCCCCTCTAAGCTTTTTGTAAATGAGCTCAAAATTCTTGACTTTGCTCCAATCATTATTAGGTAATCCTCTGAGTCACGCTTCTAAATCTAAGATCGAATGTGACATTAAGTTATTGACACTCTCTAATAGTATGTCTACTCCTCTAATATCGGTGTTGCAGTCTAGGAATATTTTAATAGTGCCTCAGAACTTATAAAAGCAAAGCTCTAAATTCTTACATTATTCAAAAAAAAAAAAAAAAACTTCTCTAAGTCATATTTAGACAATCCTTCTTATTCGAGAACTGGCATTTGAATTCATCTACTACATTATAATAATAAAATAAAATAAATTCATTCATAAGAGTACTATTTATGAGTTTAATTTTTAAAAATTAATAACAATTAACATATAATTATAGTATCATCTTGTACATTATAGAAATTAAGAGTTGATAAATTTAATATTTTTTAATTTCTAAATATAATTAAAAACAATTGATTTTAAAAAAATGAAAATTAATTAAATTCAAGAAGTTATTTATTTGATTTTGTGTTTTTAAATTTTTAAATAAAAAACAAGACAATTCAGTTTAGTTTATAAAAAAGAATAATAATTAAATTAAGAGTTTTTTTTTCCACAATAAATGGAAATGGAATACAAACCGAGGTCGTATAATTTATTTTTGTTTAAAAAAGATTAATAACAAAATAGTAATTAAATTCAATAAGTTATATATTCAAATGTTTTCGAGGGTTGAACTAAAAAATGACAATTTATTTTGGTTTTAAAAAAAAGAATAATAACAAAATAGAAAATAATCCAACGGGTAGAAAGGCAAAAATACAAGGCACAAATATATAAATTTTCAAAAAAAAAAATAAAAAAACAAGGCACCAATATTAAATTTTTTTTAAAAAAAAACACAATTTAGAAACAGAGTTTTAATTAATTTATTTTGTTTGGGAAAAACAGAGTTTTAATTTGAAGTCTCTGGTTTCTCTGTGCCACTTCTGTGTCTCTCTTATTTTTTCTGTGTTTAGATTACAAACAATGAACTTACACAAATATACCTAACAACTCATTTTCATTTTCACTTTCTCTCTCTAAAACCCACCCATTTTCTCTCTCTAAAACCCACCCATTTTCTCTCTCCTCCTCTTCCTCCGTTTTCAAAACCCAAAACTGAAAACACAATCATTCTTCAACAACAACAAAAAACACAATGTTGTTCCATCCATGGATTTGAGTTCAATCTCATTTTCCGGTGAATGGGTTGCATGTTCTCTCATTTGGCCTCCAAATTCGCCTTCTTTCCGCCGTCGCCACCCACTTACCACATCAGAAAGCGCGACGGCGACGGCCGACTCACGGTGGTTCCCGCGGCGGCGGGGTCGCCGGTGGACGACAGCTTGCTTGACGTTTTGATGATTGATACGAAACGTGGGAATAAAATTGTTGGGTTTTATTTGAGGAATCCATGTGCCAGGCTTACTCTGCTTTATTCCCATGGCAATGCTGCTGATCTTGGCCAGCTCTATGATCTTTTTCTTCAGCTTAAACTTAATCTCAGAGTTAATCTTATGGGGTTTGTTCTTAATCTTAATGGGGTTTTTTTCTTTTTCTATTTTTCTCTGTTTTTTTAGTATAGTTTTTGCTGCTGATATGGAGTTTTAGATGTGTTTTGTTAATGGCAGGGTTAAATTTGTTCTGTAAGATTTAGTTTTCTTTCTTCTTGATTTATCTGTGTATCTTTGTTTCTTCTGATTCACGAAGCTTTGTTTTTTTTTTTTTTAAGTTTTTTTTTTGGGGTTTTACTACAACAAAGGAGTTTGGTTTTCTTTTTCCTCATTTGCTCTCTGAAATTTGTTTTGTTTTGTGGTGTTGTTGTTGTTGCTGTTGCTTTTTTTTTTTTTTTTTTTTTAAATTAATGGAGCTCTGGTTTAAATTGGGTGTTTTTATGGGTTGTTCTTGTATTGAAGATTTTTGTTGTTTGTCTATCTTGGCTGATTTATGGTGCTCTATTTTTATTGAAGCTTATTTCCTCCTCTGAACTTTGTTCTGTATGATCTGTTTTAGTTTGTGATTTATGGAGCTCTCTTTTATATTGAAGTTCAACCCCCTCCCAACTTCTCTCCCTCTACCTTTTTTCTGATTATTTAAGCTCTGTTTTTTTTTTGAAGTTTTATTACTTTAAGGACTGATTTCTGTTCAGATTAATGGAGCTCTGTTTTTTTTAAGCTTTTTTTGGCTATGGTTTCTCTTTCTCTGCCATATTTGATGCTTACAAGGTTTCTGTTACTTTTTGAAGAATTTGGTTTCTATTTCATGGCTTTAAATCTGCTCTCTTTCTCTAACTTTGTTCTGATTTGTGGAACTCTGTTTCTGTTGAAGCTTTTTTTTTGGCTATGCTTTCTCTTTCTCTGCCATTTTTGGGTTATCTTTACAAGGATTTAGTTCTTAGTTCTCTTTTGTAAGAAGTTTGTTTCCTTTCAATTTCATGGGTTCAATCCCCTCTCTCTTCTTTTACTTTTGAATGTTTCTTTCAAATGGGATTTTGGAAGAAAAGTAATCAAAATCATTTGAATTTTACTGTTGTTTTTGGATTTGGGTTGAGAGATTTTTTACATCAATTATTTACCACATAAATGATGAAAAGTGGAAAGTGAAAAAGTGAAGAAGAGAAGGCTAGTTTAATAGTTCCAAAGCTGTTTTCTTTCATTGAATTTTCTAACCTTTTTTTTTTTCACCTTTTCCCCATGAAAAGACAGCCATTTTCTCTCCTTTTTTAGTTGCAAAATATGTTATTTTGATTGAGTTCTGTGTCTTTGGGGTTCTGGGAAAGTTTTGCTTTATCTCATTTCTCCATAGTTCTTTTCTCTGCAAGATTTGCTTTCCTTTTCCATCTGATGTGATGCTTTCTCTTTTCTCTCTTCTTTTGTAGAACGAGTTTCAATAGTTCACAATTCAACCAGTAGATAACAAAACAAAGAAACTCATAAGTGAAAGCATGTTTGAGACCATTACGAATTGACTTACCAGCGAGAGTTTTGGAGATCCTAGAAGTTATAGATTCAATTTATGATGGTCATCTACTTAAGAAATAATTTCCTACGAGTTTTATGAACTCTCATGAATTGACTTACCAACGAGAGTCTTGAAGATCCTAGAAGTTATAGGTTCAATCCGTGATGATCATGTACTTAGGAAATAATTTCCTATGAGTTTCTTGAACCATCATGAATTAACTTATCAACCAGGGTCTTGGAAATCAGAAGTTATAGGTTCAACCTATGATATGGTCATCTATATAGGAAATAATTTCCTACGAGTTTTCTTGACATCCAAATGTTGTAGGATTAGCGGTAAATCTTGTGAGGATAGTCAATGTGCACATAGACTTTGTTATTGAGAACTTTTGTTTAGATAAATACTCTATATTCATATTGCTCAATTGGTTTAGGCATTATAGTATCAACCAAACAGTCTATTGTTCAAACCCCCACTCTCCCTCACCTACAGGTTCAATGAGACAGCATTGAAAAAAAAAATACTCTATATTCATATCAACATTTATGTCAGTGCCCTATCTGTTCGTTTACGCATAATCCCGCCTTGGTTTTGGTTTGAGTGGTTGAAAAAAGTTGTATGCTATATAGTTGTTCTCCAACACTAGTCGAGCCTTGATGGCCTCCCCCCTAGAATATTGAATTCTACTAGCCTCTCCAAGTAAATGTTGTATGTTTTGACAGTTGTCCCTTGAAATAATTTGTCGAAGTGTGCTTAAGTTGCTCCAAACACTCACGGTTCTTATGAAAAATGTTAGCACTAGACGGTTATTTGTTTTAGAAAAACAAATGCAAATCATTATATACCATAAACTTGAACCTGCTCTAATTTTTTTGAGCTTTAGTTCTATTTTCGATGAATTTGATGACCTTCATCGGTTTCTCAATTATTATTGTTCGTATCTAACCTCTTGTAATCTTTTGATGCAGATATGACTATTCTGGATATGGAGCTTCAACTGGTAAGGTATATTGTTGTTCCACTCTTTATCACAATCTGTTGTATTTGACTCTCTCTTATAAGTAAACAGCATATACCTTATATTTGTCTATTTAAGAGTTTGGGGCTTAATCTCTATGGTTTGACTGATTTTAATTTGATAAAGTTGTCTAAAAGTATTTGGAACATGTTACAAACAAAATCTAGAAATGAAATGACAGGTTAGGATTCTAACCGTTCTTACCACTCGTGTTGAATCAATCGGGTTGAACAAGGGAGTGACTGTTAATCCTTAATTGAAGGCAGTAATCTAGGTTTGTTGTTTATAAAAGTTTGATGACTTTGAATTCTATAGAATCAGTTTGATATCCATTTAGTTCCTTAAATTGAACTTTTAACCCCTACTACTACTGTTGAGTTCTTTGTTTTGTTATTTACTTTTTTACACATTGTTTTCAAAATCTAAGCATATTTTGAAAACTAAAAAAAGTCTTTTTTGTTTGGAATTTGGTTAAGAATTTTAATGTTTTCTTTAAAGATGAAAAACGTTGTAAATAAATGGTTAGAAAACAAGAACAATTTTTCAAAAATCAAATAGTTATCTCATACTCGTTTTGAGGTCTCAAGTTCAAACGTTGTTCGATGTCTCTTTGAGTCCAAGGTCTGAGAGAAAGGACCCGACTCCCCTCATATAAAAAAAAGACCAAATGGTTATTAAACAGAATCTTATCATTCCATTTGAGCCTTAAGCGACCAGGCTCAGTTGGCACTCGTTGAGAAAATGGTCTGATTATTTTTATAAGGTGGCTGCATTTGTGAGCTCTCGCTCAGTTTTTGCTCATTGCTTTGTGCTATCAACAAAATCTTAGAATCTTTGTTGCTATCGATGAATCAAATTAACGTCATATGTGAAATCCAGCCTAGCGAATCGAATACATATGCTGACATCGAAGCAGTCTATGAGTGCCTTGAAACCGAGTATGGAGTCAGCCAAGAAGACTTGATCTTGTATGGGCAATCCGTTGGAAGTGGACCAACGTTGCATTTGGCTTCTAAGCTGCCAAGGTTGAGGGGCGTCGTCCTGCATAGTGCAATTCTTTCGGGTCTACGAGTTCTATGCCATGTGAAGTTCAAATTTTGCTTCGACATTTACAAGGTAATGTGCCTATCTTTGACGTGCTCGGTATCAATGCATTCATCTGTACATTAAGCTTATGAGTATTCCTATCCATGACAGAACATTAACAAAATCAAGAAGGTGAAGTCCCCTGTGCTTGTGATACATGTAAGTTCTTTAGCTCATTTTCCCCACTTTTGGATAGTTTCTTCTTTCATTTAAATATGCCAAAAACTAACTTAAATATAGAGCAATTAACAACATTCTTCACTACTTCAACTTGAACTTATTTCCAGTCGTTTCAAACTGGATCATTGATTATAGATGATCAGGTAGAAACTTGTGTAATAAGATTTTACCGCAAAAAATATGTTCAAAGAACTGTTTTCGTAAAGTTGTTTCTTTTCTTTCCAGTCGTTACTGAAGACGAGATTCATTTTGCACGAAAATTGAAGTTTTTTGTATTGAACTTGTGACTCAATGTTTTTGAATAATATTTACAGGGCACAGAAGATGATGTTGTCAACTGGCTACATGGAAATGGATTATGGAAAAAGTCAAGAGAACCATATGATCCTCTATGGATAAAAGGGGGAGGACACTGCAACTTAGAGCTTTATCCCGAATACATCCGCCATCTTTGCAAGTTCATCCGAGAAATGGAGAGCATGACCACGAAAACTCGTCTAAAAAAGATTCGACAGACACTGGAGCTACAAACAAGAACCTGCAGCTGTTCAGTTTCTTGTAAAGGATGCTGCTGCAAACTGAAATGCTGGCGACCAAAATGCCCGAGACCAAGCTGTGCAAGTTGCTGCTCGATACGGTTGAAAGCCCCCAAATGCTGTAAACCCAGATGCCCGATATGCCCGAAATGCCCGAAATGCCCAATGCCGAGATGCTGCTGCTTCAGCTGCCCCTCCATCACCAGCTGCTTTACCTGGAAATGCTGCAATTGCATCAGTTGTTTTCAATGGACATGTGGTAAATGTTGCAGCAGCTGTTTTCAATGGAGGTGCTGTTGTGGAAAAGGGTCCTCCAATGGGTGAGGGAAGGAATTTTCAATGGTGGTTTGTATAGAGAATGCCGTGGTTTCAATTGTGCAGTAGTTTATAGAACAAGAGGATGGAGGTATTTTTATCAGATAAATTCTTTGGGGGGACAAGATTTTATTTAGTCCTATTATTCCTTTTTATTGTTCATTTCAGCTTTTTTAAGAAGAAAATTCTACACCATTTGGTCAGATCTCTCTGTTATCAAAGATGAATGTGCTCAGTTTTACAAGTGATTTTCAAATCATATCGTTCTTGCATCTTTTTTTTTTCTATAACAATTTCTTTCGTTCATCTACACCTTTATTAGGTACTCTAAAGATGACCAGGCAGTCATTTTGGTATAAATTAGCTTATTACACACCTCAATTAATCCCGAGATAATTTCTTCATCTAAACCAACTTTCATGCATGTTAACATCTTAAGATATAGTTGTTTATTCCTATCAATGATCTAAAAAGCTATTGAAGCTGACATCTTAAATCAAGACAAACTCTTTAGATGATCATATCATAGAAAAGGCATATGCCTCTAACAAAGGTACAAGAAGTAGAGAGTTCCCAAGGCATATTACTTTTTTCCAAAGTGAACAACAATTAATGTGGATGGTTTTAATACAGAGGCTAAAGTGAAGAGTGAATGCTACAAGAATAATTTAACACACCAAATATCTAATCTTGGTTGGGAGGGTTTAGCAGTCAATAGAGATAACAGGAACAAAAAGTCCTACAACTAAAAACTAAAACAGGTCAGCTGCATACACAAACTCAAACTACAAGCTATGAGAACTAAAATTTTGGGGTTGTTGAAAAATTAGCACAACCTCTGACTCTCTTAAGTTAGGTAGTTTCGTTACTCGAATGCTGACCATTCCCGCTGGCCCTTGTATCTTTATTTCCCGGAACCTTTTCGAGTTTTTCCTGTCTACATAAAATTCAGTCTATTATATGGGGCAAGTTAAACTGCACATACAATGAAATAGATTATATTATATGTTCAGTCATGTTAAATAACTAATCAACTTAAAAGCTTAAGTTAATAGATTTGAATAAATTTAATTATATCAACCAATGGAAACCTCACCCGTAGACTTAAAAATGGCAAACAAATGGAAATCAATTTAATTGTTGATGAAATCAGTTGACAACGACTTGAATATAAGACCTCTTGCTCGACATCCTATCATGTTGAATCATGTTAAATCATCAATCAATCTAAAACCTTAAACTATCAGCCAACAAAATCATTGCAACACAAGTCTCATTATCCAACCCTGTCATGTTGATTACCAAAAAGAAGGCTGACTATTCAAAGTAAACAACTAGCTCCTACTTTCCATTTTGCATGCCAAGTATTTTATACTTAAAAAGAAATGAGAAATAGAGAGAAATGTTTTTAGTATTACATTCAGAGAAGCATTCGCTGAAAGTAGTTGTTCATATTCACTCCTTATCCGGTTCACTTCAGACCTAAGACTGGCATTTTCTTCTTGTAAAGCTTCAGCTCGGTGTGCTAGCTCATCACATTCTGTCTGAAAAGCATAAGTTCAGAACCAGTAGGTTATAGGGGAAGCACGAAACATCAGGTCACCTAACAAGATTATCAGTTTCCAGCAGGTGTTTCAATACCTGCTTGCGTAACCGCGATCGTCGTGCAGATTCTCTGTTTGATTTCTTTCTTCTCTGTCTTTTAAGCTCTCTCTCATCCTACATCCAAACATATAGATATTACTTCTATTTTATTTTTCAACCACAAAGACCAACTTTTGAAGTCATATTAGAGCTTACCTGCAACCAAGGCTGTGACTGTACGCCATCCCGAGTCGACGGAACCTTTCCACGCATTGCAGGGATGGTAGATGAGGCCCTCAATAGTCCATTCCAATACTTAAGTTGGTCGTTGGACCAGGAACAACTCCCGGGGCCCCAGCAGCAGCCAATGGAATGAGAGCCGTTGCCTGAGAATTAGATTCTCCATTTTGAGTACAATACATAGAGTTACCATTCTGAGATGCTTCAACTGTAACAGGAAGACATATTTTTCACCATGTCAGTAAACTTGAGACAAGATGAGTGAAGAAAAGAACCAAACCTTCCAAATTGTCTTGCCTGGAACCTAAATTAGGTTGTGATTCCTACAAAAGTCAAATACAACTAGATCACTTTATCTAGAAAGAAAGTCTGGAACAAAAGATGAAAAAATAAAAAAAAATCATAGCTATACAACTAAAAAACTTAATGATAGATTATAAATTTGGTCTCTTGGTTTAGAATTTAGAGCTAGAATTCAATCCCAATGGTTTGGAGAGAATTAGAATTGAGTCCTTATGGTTTAATAGAATCTAAAAAATAGTCATTGTCATTTGTAATTGTTGGCGAATTAAATATATAGAAGTTGGCTATTCATGAGTCAATAATGATGACGTGAGTTAAGTAGCTAATTGCAGGAAAAAAAATTACATCATTTATACATGGATATTTAACTCCACGTACACAAATCGCCAACGATTATGAACAATATGAACTCTTTGTTAGGTTTCATCAAACGAATTGTAGCTTTTCAACCATAGAGGAATAAATTCTAACTTTCTTCCAACCACAGAGGACTAAATTCTAACTTTCTTCAAACTATAGGGACCAAATTTATAATTCCCCAAAATTTACCAATATATTTCCCATTCAGTTCATTCTCCCCCTCAATCAATCTAGTTTTATTTTTCCAACTCAACTGAGGGGAACTCTCAAGCATTCCCACTGTATTCTTCTGACAGTGAATATATGAAAAACACCATATGCAATATATGCATTGTTAAGTTAAATTTAAACTAAAAATAACGAATATGATATGCTTATGGCATGCAACATTAGTTTGACTGACCTATAGAAACTATCGAGTTCACATCCAATGAATAAAGTCAATCCACGTGAGATAGAAATGCAAGAGACAAGCAAAGAAAACTACTCACATTTTGAGAATTGGAATCGCTTCCTTCGCTCGTACCTTCATTGGCACTGTCACCACTACAAAAACCAGGTCAAATTCACATCACCAAAGGTTCCAATGGGCCGCAATATAATTTGTAGGACTACACAGTTTAATGTGAAGTTGAAGAAAATAATTATGAGCACCATCGGTATATGTCTTGTTCACACTTCATTGAAAGGAAAATCTAAAATTTTCAGTTATAGTCAGTCCCTACTACGTTAAAATGTTCAGGGAAGCACCAACTAAGCCCAAAACACATAAAAAATCTAGTCCGTAAAGATTAAGGCTCCGTTTGATAACCATTTGGTTTTTTGTTTTTGGTTTTTAAAATTTAAGCTTACAACAACTATTTTACCATATGTTTTTTCTTACTTTGATATCTACCTCTCACCTATATTTGTAGAACCAAACCAAACTTTGGAAACAAAAAAAAAGTAGCTTTCAAAATTTGTTTTTTTGTTTTTAAAAGTCGGTTAGCATTCACCTACTTCCTTAAGGAAAGATGGATACATTGTAGGAAAGGTGGAACACATTAAAAGAAATTTGAGTAAGAATAGGCTTAAATTTCAAAAACTGAATGGTTATGAAAGGTGGCTTAAGTTTTGTTTTTTTAGCATACGAAGAACAAATGGTACTGATTTTTTCACTATCCGATTCACACCAGGTTGGAGACATGGAACAAGTCAGCCATCTTCTTATCAAAAGATACCATGTGTTTAACTTCCCCGGGAAACAAGTGCACTTTTTCTCCCGAATGGTGTTCCATCTGCCAGAATGAATCTGAATCCATCCCTCACTTATTCAGCAAGTGCACTTTTGCTACAAGATTTTGGAACTTTATCAGAAATGCATTCAATTGGTCAATTACTCTTCAACCAGATCCATATTCGTTATTGTTCTTCTCCGTGATCATGTTCAAACTGCCCAAACTTCCTTTTGATCTTTTAATTGGTAGCTTTTCCTTCACTTCAGGTAGCTTAACCTCCCCATCTAAGTTGCCTGCCGTATTACCCTATATATATTACTTCACATGTCATTTTTATCCCCTTAAAAACAATGTTACCTCATTATAAAATATAAGAAAGAAACTCATAGAGGCCTCAGTGATGCCATTTGGAGAAGGCATTGCAAATGGGCTAAAAGGATATGCTCCCTATCATAAACATTGGAAAATGCAATACATAATTAAGTAAACCCATCAGACGAGTACATGTTCTTTTTTTGAAACTGGGAAATCGAAGTTTCGCTCCACTATACCCGGGGTAACCACGTACGTCCCTAGGCCAGGTATTGAGAGACATCGAAGGAATGGAGACACGGAAGGTGTCTACAAATTAATGTCACAAGTGAGTCTCAAACCTAGGACCTTGAGGGGAGCACACCTTCAAACAGTCTCTAGATTGATTGACTAATCAAGACAGCCCTTTTATTGAAATTAAAACTTCACTTTAACTAAGTAATGCAAGCCAATAAGCCGTGAACCATTTACGGTAGCAACAACCTCATGATCGAGCAGAGACATATGTAGATATTAGAGGACAGAACAAAGTCAAATATTCCTTAAAGTACTGTCCAGCTACAATGTTAGTAAAACAATAATGCACTAAGTTATCAGATACTGCATGTACAATTAGGCGCTCAATTACACAGAACTAAACAACAAAAAGTAACTTCAAGACACACAGTTTTAATATTTATTATAAAAATAAAAAATTAATTATCAGACAGAACCAGTCCAGACTGACTGGGGACCTTAAAGAAAATGAATCAAACACTCTGGACTGGCAACTGGCAACTTCTTGTTTTCAGTTGTTCATAAAAATTTTCAAAAAAAAAAAAAAAAAGAAGATCATGTTCTATTTAACACTATTAATTTGAACTCTGTCCCTATATAAAAAAAAAAAACTCTACTCCAACAAAATGACAACAAGAGCATCATACACAACCTCTGTGAGGACTGACTTCAAGGAACATGAAACAACCTGTGAGAATAGAAAATGTTGGGATACAAACAAAGATGACCCACAATAGTTAGATAGGGGAAAGATCAAATATATAAGTGATGACAACCATCTTCATTGTATAAGACCTTTTGGGTGAAACAAAAAACGAAGTCCTAAGGGTTATGCCCAAAGTGGACAATATCATACAAACGTGAAGATATGTGGAGGATTGTCATAAGTCATGACCCAAACATAACCATGTTGATAGGTTTCCCCAATATAGGGTAAAGATGTTGGAGCCTAGAGATATATGTTGGGAAAAACCTTTCCTAATAACAGCAGGAATAAGCAGAAAAATACTAAGAAATTAAAAAGAAATAACAAAATAAAGAACACATGAATTTACATGGAAAAACCCCAAATTGGAGAAAAAACCACGGACAGAAAAAACTTCCACTATGTGAAAAATTGCTACAATCACACAGAATTTTCTGCCCGACCCCAATTACAAAAAACACTTTTTTCAAAGCTTATACTACTCACACCCTTTGCCCCACTCTCTACAAGAGAATACAAAAGGAATTTAACTAGAGCCAGTACACCAAGCTTAAATTGCTTTTGACTGGAATGCTTTGAAACCAAAGTCTCATGCTCCTTTTATAGTGCTTGGAGCACACCACTAACTTGCATCTTTCTGATGTGAGACAAATTCACTTCTAATATTTTGTAAAAAACTCAACAAATTCCACCTTGGCGAGATATTTGAAAAATCCACATCTTCTGCTGTAACATTGTCTTCTCTGAAAATCATAATCCTCAACTCTGAGAATTATAACATACTCCACCATAAAAGTATAGCACTTGAAATATCACATTTCAAGATTTCTCTTCTTCGTCCCATGTCGATACACCTTACTGAAAATTATGGTGCAACTTCCACCTACTTGGCTTACCTAGAAGTTCTTTAGCCATCGACCTAACTTTCACCACACACCTTGCATAACTACCAAGTCAATGCTCGTGAGCAAACTTGTGGAACCGCTGATATCACATCCTCTACTATGGCAAAGCGAATATACCATAAGAATGATTTCTTTCTTTCTTCAGAGAGAATCAACATCTCCTCTAGCAAGAGAGACCACGTTAGCATCCGAACTTGAGTCCTTTGACGAACTTGCTCTATAAGGATAACTTTCTATCATGTGACCATCCTATCCGCAATCCCACCAATTCTTCTTCTTAGAACTTCTACTGGAACCATCAGGGAACTCTATTGGATCATCATCATCGCTTGATCTTTTTTATTTTAGAAGCACCGCATCTTGGTCTTCTCTTCAAATCCTTGTGTAATCGAGTTTGTATCAACACATCTCCAACTTGTACTTACCACAAGTAGTCGATCATCCTTTTGTCAAATTTCTCCATGTCAATCTTCATTGCACTTGTAAAGTTTGACATCTCTACTTCACTCCTAGCAAATCAGCAAATAGCGAACAATACTATCCACAACACCCAGCTCTAACTTGTTTTAAAAATTCTTTTCTAATGTGGAAGCTCAGACAAAGCTGCAACCACAGAACATACTCAGAAATTAAAAAAAAAAACTATAAACCTGAAGCTCTGATACCACTTGTTGAGAAAAACCTTCCCTAATAACAGCAAGAATAAGCAGAAAAATACTGAGAAATTAAAAGAAAATAACAAAATAGAGAACACAAGAATTTATGTGAAAAAACTCCAAATTAAAGAAAAAACCACGTACAAAAAGAACTTCCACTATGTGAAAAATTGCTACAATCACACAGAATTCTCTCCCCGACCCCAATTACAAAAAACACTCTCTTCAAAGCTTATACTACTCACACCCTTTACCCCACTCTCTACAAGAGAATACAAAAGGAATCTAACTAGAGTCAGTACACCAAGCTTAAAGTGCTTCTGACTGGAATGCTTTGAAACCAAAGCCTCATGCTTCTTTTGTAGTGTTTGAAGCACATCATTACCTTGTATCTTTCCGATGTGGGACAAATTCACTAATAATATTTTGCCAAAAACCCAAGAATATAGTCATGGCAGAAATTCATTCTATATCTAAGAGAAGAGGAATTGGTCTGGACATCATCTTGACGGATTGACTACTTGAGGGGAGGCTCGATGTTACTTTATTTGTGGGAAAGATTGTTGGGATATAAATATAATACTGATTTGATCTTGAAATTGCTATCTATTAACCCAAAATTTTTTAAAAAGAAGAATAAGTGAGTCGTTATAGAAAACAGAATTCTCATTAAAAAAAAACAAAGAGAAGAAGTCAAGAAAAACCTGGTAATAGGAGGCGGAGTCTTCGTTTCCTTGTCTTTAGGTGATTTCTCCATCTCACAGCTACTCAATTGTGTTCTGCTTCACCATATTCCCATGAAACATAATTAAAAAAATTACTTCAAATTCAAAATTCTCCTAAATTTACGTTCTCACAATTCAGAATTCGATTACGATTGTCCAATTCACTAGCAAACCAAACAGAGATCATAAAAAATTGAAGGAAAACAAGCACACTACTCCATTCCCAACATGCACGAATCTAAACAAATAAGGGGAAAGCCCCCCAAAACCCTTAACAGAAATGGGGAGAAAACAAATTCAAAAGCGAACAAGATTGAGCTTTTCACTTACCAAAAGTGGAAACCTCATTGAAAGTCTGAATTTGGAGAAACGGTGCAGGGGAGATGAACGGAAGAATTGAGAGAATTGTGGAGATGAGGAAATTGGAGAAGATTTTGAAGGTTTTGGTGATAATCGAACACTATGGACACGGGTTGGATCTCAATAATTACCTATTTTTTAAATTAAATTTTAACTTTCATTTATTTGAAAGAAGTATTTTTATAGGGTTTGTATAAATAATTACCTATTTTTTTAATTAAAATATTTTTTTCTAAATAATTTATTATTTTGTTTTTAAATAGGTCAATTTACACAAATTTTCAAAAGTAAGGAGTAACTATCTTATCTAATCAACATTTCATGAATCACAATAGTTATGAGATTTTTTTCAAACCAACCTTTTTTTTTATATTAATTTCATTTTTTTTAAAATTGCATGATATTCTTCTTGTAGTGTCGATCTTCTTCTTCTTTCTCAACACTGCTTCGACCTGAAGATCAGACAAGAGACTTTCAAGACTGAGTTCTAGCCAAACATCTTTGTGAAAAGTACAGATCTTTGCTTACATGCTATTTCTAATCTATGTGCTTGGGCAAACAATCCTCTAGAAGCACTTTTTGTTTGGTATTTGCCTTAGAGTTGCGAAAGTTCCAACCAAGTAAAGCATTTTTCAACCTATCATACCAAGCTCGCGGAGCTTGCTTGAGTCCATATAATGAGCGATTCAACTGACAAACAAAAGTAGGGTTCTACTCATTAACAAATCCTTCAGGTTGGGCCAATGTAGACCTTTTCTTCTAAGTTGCGATTTAAAAAGGCATTGTTAATGTCAAGTTGTCTAATACACCGATTTTGAGAGATAGCCACGGTGAGAATAACTCGAATGGTTGAAGGTTTAATAATTGGACTAAAAGTTTTTGCAAGATCAACTCTCGGTGTTTGGTGAATCCATTTTACGACTAATCGTGCCTTATGTCATTGAACACTACCATCAGAATTATATTTCAGTCGAAAAACCCATTTGTTGCCCACCAAATTATATTTCTCATCATAAGGAACTAAAGTCCATGTATTATTTTTTTGCAATGCAACCATTTCTTCAGACATAGCTTGCTTCCACTCAACAACTGATAAAGCTTCTTTAGTAGAACGAGGTTCAGAGAACTTAGAATCTGATGGTTGTGATTGAGCATGAAAAGTGTGAATTTTAGGCTTGAAAATTCTATTCGTGCTACTTGTTTACATTGGATGGGTAGATGTATCGGAGATAGAGGATGAGATGCTTATGCTAGATGCATTTTCAACATTTATACAAGGTTCAATATCACCCATAGTTTCCACATGAATATCAGATGAAACAAGTGAATGATGTGGAGTTGTATGACTAACTTGATTTGGAGCAGCTTCTGTTGTAGGAGTTCTTGTACATGGAATTGTCCTAGTTGAATCTGGGCAACTCATGAGATTTGGTACAAGAGTGAGATTTGGTTGGTGGGATATTGGAGCATTAGAATTATTGGCAGAATGGGGATACATGTGTGGAGTTGGAGGGTTTAGAAAAGTTGTTATGGTTTCACATAAATTTGAATTGGATGAACTTGTGACAAGTTTTATGAATCCATCTTTGAAGGGAAATTCATTTTCATTAAATATAACATTTCGAGATATATAGATACGACCACTTGAACTCAAACACTTATAACCTTTATGAAAATCACTATACCCAAGAAAAACACACTTGGTTTAATGAAAATCGAACTTACGAGTTTGATAAGGTCTTAGGCAAGGAAAACAAGCACACTCAAATACTTTGAGGAATTGATAATTTGGTTTAATGTTGTAAGCTTTTTTTCAATGTGAGATGTCATTTAACACTGGTGTAGGAAGCCTATTTATAATATAGGTAGCTGAATAAAAGGCATCCCACCAATAACGTAGAGGCATAGAAGCTTGGGCCAAGAGAGTTAAACCCATTTCTACTATATGTCTATGTTTTCTTTCCACAACTCCATTTTGTTCACTAGTGTGTGGGCATGGGTGTTGAAACTCAATTCCTTTTTCTTTTAAATAAGGTACAAAAGCTCTAACCCCCCCAATCTAGTTGAATAATTTTGACTTTCTTTTCAAACCTGTTTTCAATTAGACTTTGAAACTGTATGAATTCTCCTAGAGTTTCTGACTTTTGTTTCAAGGGATAAATAGATGTTAAACGAGTGAAGTCATCAACAAACCTAGCATAAAATTTGTAGCCAGAAGTTGAAGGTATGAGTGAGGGCCCCTAAAGGTCACAATGAATGAGTTCAAGTGGTGCCTTAGTGTGAGAATATGATTTGTTAAATGGAAGAGAATGAGACTTTCCATATTGACATGCATCATAAAAACTTATGTTATTATTGATAGGAATATTGTTGTTGCAAGATTTCAAAACAATATTTAAGACTCGATTGGAAAGATAACCTAATCTTTGATGCCATACATTTGCTAAAGAAGTGCTTTTATTGGCAACATTAACAGCTGGACTCGAAACAAGTTTCGAAACATGACTTAAAGTAGAATTTAAAGGAGACTGCAATAAGGAGAATTCATGTTGTGCAAACTTCGAAGCTTTGGCACTTTTATTTTGTATGAAAGATGAAGTAGACCTTAGACTCATGAGTTTGGGAAGATCCAACTGGTACAAGCCATGCTTATATTTCCCTTCCAGCAATGTTGTTCTCGCTTCTCTGTCCTTAATACAACAACGATTGGAGTCAAATTCAACAATAGCATTGTTATCAACAATTAATTGAGATATGCTAAGTAAATTCCTTTTGATCTTTGGCACATGTAATATATTATTCAAATAAACAAGAGAAAAGTTCTGATTTTTAAACCTAACAACTAAAGAACCCACGTGTGCAATATTAAGTTTGGATCCATTACCTACGGCCATGGTTTCATTACCATGATATTTAGTTTTCTACCTTAGATTTGCAGCATCATTTGTAGTGTGGTTTGACGCTCCACTATCAATTAACCAACTAGGATCATAGGTAATTTCTGGTGTAGCCAAATAAGCACCTACACCACCATTTCTATTTGCATTGCTACTGCCCTCTTGTGGATTTGTTCCCATATAATTTTCATTATATCGATTATAGCAATATGCTACTGAGTGACCAAATTTTCCACAAACTTGGCATGTTGGTTTGTTGTTATTTGCTCTTTGGCCATTAAATCTTCCACCTTGTCCCCTGGTTCTTCCATTTCCTCTTTGAAAATTTCTTCCTTGACCATGATGTTGGTTTTTCCCTTGATTAAAGTCCTTATTAAAAGCATAATTTGCAGAGGGATTGGAGATATCACTATTGTGATTTACCTGATTTAAATGAACCAGTGTATGCACGAAGGTCACAAGGGCAGCATGTAGTTCGAGCCATGGTATTTTCTCCTTGCTATTAATTTGACAAATGACTGGCAAATATTCTGTATCAAGACCAGTTAGCACACTTGATATTAATGAACTTTCATGGATAGGTTCACCGGCTAAAGTAAGACTATCTCCAAGTTACTTCATTGTTGTCAAATATTCATTCATCTTCATTTGATTCTTTCTTGTTGTTTGCAAACTTCTTTTGAGTTGATTCATTCGTGCTTTGTTTGCTGCACCATATATATCTTCAAGAGCCTTCCACACCTCTTTTGAGGTTTTTAGATTTATTATATCATATGCTACCGAAGGTGTCATGGATCCATAGAGCCATGCCAAAAGTGATTGATCTGTTGCAACGAAAGATTCATGATCTGGATTTGTGGTAAGAGCGCCATCTTCTCCTGTAATAACTTAGGTGTCTCGGATATTGTTCCCAAAAGATAACCAATAATTTTTGTCCACGAACAACAATCAAGACCATCGATTTCCAAAGAATATAATTTTTTTCATCAAGTTTGACTATCAACACAGTGCTAAGAGGATTGCTGAAAGAAGTATGGACTTGAAAGGTTGGTACTCCAGTGGTGTTTGAAGAGGTGGATCTGGCCATTGTTGGCATGAGCCTTAAAGCTCTGATACCAAGTAAAAAAATGATAAAAGAGAAGATTTTGATTCTTGTATATTGCAGAGACAATGGATGATCATTTTCTTTCCAAAGGCTCATATATATAGAACCTATTTACAAATGGAAAAGTATGAAATTGATCTTAATTGATTATAGAATAATACAAGTATGGAATTAAAACTAAATCATATCTCAATCATATTCCATGATTAAAGGGAAAGAAAATCTTCATGTAATCACTGCTGGAATATTGGCTGAATTGGTTGAATTACACAATAACTTAACACTTCACTTGTCCTATTGTCATTGACTTGCGAGTATTTAGGAGTTACAACCTTCAACGAATGAGATATTAAGATAAATAGTCGTTATAGATGCGATGCGTGCAGAGACGAAACAGATGAATATTATCGTTCGTTGCTTAATCCAAATCAATATGTGAAATGCATTGAAGTACGGAGAGATTGATGAACTTGAGCCCTAACTTTTGCTTGCCATCATGGCGGAAGAGAATCACATAAAAAAAACAGTGAGAAAAGCAACCATGATTACTAAAAATGAAATTGGAGAAATCACATAATATCTTATAACATATACCAAAACTTTCTTCATACACCACTAATAAAACAAAATCTCTAGCCATCTTTCTTCTTCTCCAATCAGCAGCCACCATAACCCTCATGCATCAATTTTTTAGAACTATAAATACACAAACACATTCATGCTATAAAATAGTAATATGTGTATTATGTATAGCCATAATTATTACTTGAAACTATACATATGAATGTCTAGCCATTCATACAAGGCCCAAATAATATCCCATTCTCATGGCCCATTACACCTTCTTTCAAAAGTGAGAAAATTGGATTTGGGGAAATTAAATCCTCCTTTCCAACGGCCACACTATCGACAAGGAGTGCACATGGATTGGGTTCCACTAGGTTAAGAGAGGTTTTTAACCTAACTTAAAGAGAAAATCCAACTCAATCCTTATATTTTTTGGTTGGATTGGGTTGAATCATCAGGCACAATAATATATTGTAAATATAAATATCTTTTTTCAAATCAATCTTATATTATACATAAACAAAATTTAATCTCCAATCAAGGTATTGAAATGAATATAAAAGTCATCCACTATAATTTTACCATCATGATTCATATAGAAGATTTCAACTACAGAACATAAAACAAATAGATAATTAAAACAACAAAAATAGATACATAATTCGACTTCCATAAAATAAATATATAATTTAGATTACATAATTTGACTATATATTTTATCATGATATATAGATTATAAACACTTGAAAAAATATTAAAGAATATGAAAAGATAAAAAGTCTAACAATAATAATTAAATTAAATAAATATACACATATATAATTATGTTATATGTATAAAAAAAACTAAATAATTAATTCGGGTGTGTCAGGTTGGGTTGGGTTAATCGGGTTGAGTTAGGTTAATTTTAGGTCAACCCTTAATTCAACCCAACCCATAACATTTCGTGATTTTGAACCCAACTAAAAAATGTATTTAATTTAATTCAACCCGTCAAATTGAATTGTGTTGGTTCGAGTTATTCAAATTTTGGGCTGTTTGAACATTCTAGTATCGACTGCCTTAATGCGAGTGGGTTTGCTTCTTCTTCTTCCTTAATAAAAATTTTGAAAATAGAAGATTTTCTTTTTCGGAAATCAGTGGCTTTTTGAGATTTTTTTCGCATTAAGTGTTGCTTTAGCTTTCAATTTTGAAATTGAAAATCTCAGTGGCAACATTAGTTTGATTTTTTTTTTTTTTTTTTTTTTAATTTTAATTTTAATTTTTATTATTATTATTATTATTTTTAGAATCACTTTGGTTTCAAATTGTTTAGGTATTTCGACTTAAGTTACTTTAATATTTGGCTGATTAGTGGCTAATTAAACTTATAAAATTAATAACTTTTTTTTCTTTCTTTTATTGAAAAAATAATTTAATTTTGATATTAATTTGATTATTCTCTAAAAAGATAGGGGGTTTTGGATGTATAACAAAAAAATGGCAAAATATTTTCATTTATAGCATAAAATCAAAACTAATTCCTTTGTAAAAGAAAATTCAAATTGAGTTCTATCACCGGTTGAGTTCTATCAGTGAGAGAATTCAATCAGTGGTAGACTCATTCTAACACTAGTTGAGTTCTATCAATGATAGCAAATTATGCTCTATCACGGATTGAGTTTTATCACTGATAGAAAATTATGTACTACAATTGTGCTCCAAATATAATATAAGAGGTAGAATGTGCTACTGATGGTAAATTCCTAAAAAAATATATTATTTGATTATTATTTCCTATCATTTTAAATTTACAAAAAAAAAAAAAAAAAAAAAAAAAAAAAAAAAAATTCTCCAAAACAAAATTCAAGGCAATAGAACAATATTTTTATACATTTCAAAAAAGAACATAAAAGCATAACCAATTCGAAATAGTAAAAAATATGTTTGATGGGTCAAACTGAGATGGGAATTCTAGCTGTTTGGCCATTTGCGTTTTATTCTTTTATTCTTTATTATTATTTTTTTTAATTTTGCGATTTTCTTTTATAATTTTCTTTTATTTTTATTTTCATTTAGTTTCAGTTTTTTAGAAGTATTTAATTACTATTATATATATATATAGATATTAATTGTCAAATAAATATTTATTTTTTAATTTATTTTTTCAGAAGCATTTAACAACTCATCCATTTAATTTATTTGATTAATTTAGATATTATATGTTATTTATGTGTACCTGTTTTATTTTAACATGCATTATTACCCATGTTTTTTTAAATTTATCACTTAAACAATATTTGTAATTATTTTGTATTTATATTTTGATAAAAATTATACGACATTGTTTTTTGTTTAATAATTTTTATTTATATTGATTTACTTTACTTCTTTTTTTTTTTTTGTTAATTCTAATGATTGATATTTACTAAATTTTAAATTTTATTAACTAATAAATGAAATGAAATAAAGTTTAAAATCTCACTTCTTTTAAGACATATACATAAAATATAAATAATTTTAAAACGTCTACCTTCTTTAAAAAAAAAAAATTAAATACATATTTATATATTTTATTTTGGTGGAATATAATAATTCTAAATTAATTAAATATATTTATATATATTTTTAAAATAAGTATACTTATATAATTAAACTAATTAAGTTTCGATTTTCTTTCAAAAAAATATTAAGTTTTGATTTAATTTTGTTTATATAAAATTTATTTACGTCAAATTATTTTAATTTATTATTATTTTAAATATGAAATCTAATTATTTCAATTATTTTACTTTCTATTTGATAGTTTTTATGATCTACTAAATTTTAAATATTATTTAAATAGTAAATTAAATAAATAAATTTTAAAATAATATTTCATTAATAAATAAATTATATTCAATTATTATTATATTAAAAATTACTAAATATCTATTTTTATAAATAATAGGAATTTATAAAATAAAATTTAAAAAAAAAAACTACATATCTTCCCCCATCTCATCTCTCCAAACACTTATTTATTCTTTTTTTTTCTTTTTCTTTCAACCAAACATAAATTTACTCTCACTTTCCTTTCTTTCACTTTCTTCCCTTCCCTCTCCAAAAGAAATTTGGTGCAGAGCGTCATTTAGTCTTAACATAGTGTAAAGAAATTTGTTGCACACTAATTATCTAAAGATATCTAGTGTTGATGATTTGGGAGTAAAGGCTTGTAGGAGCAATGATAAAGAGGCTTGATAGTCACCTCATCCTGAACAATCCACGTGCAATGGTAGTTGAGATTGTAATTCAGATTTTGAAATAGTCGATTGGTACAATGTCAATGGGTACTCTATTTCAATTTTTTTCTCTGAGAGAGACCCCTCCAATGACGATGTTCAAAAGATGTATAAATATTATAATTTGACTGATACTTTTATAATTTAAAATATAACGACGTTTGATCTCAATTTAAAAATAAAATTACGATTCAATTGAATTTAGGGAAGTAGTAAATTACGAACAAACACTTAACATTGTAATATACCTTATGATCAGCAGTCATAGAAAACTCTTTATCTTTCACAATAAAGAGGATAGTGGTCTCTGTTATTGATACATATATTGTGAAATCAAACAAAGAATAGTTAAATTATATTTAAAACTTAGTTAACGTTCAAGAATATTTATAAAATAATAATGATAGAATCAACCTTTTTCCCTGATAACTATATTTTTAAAAGTTATCAAAACACGAAAGAATAGAAAGTGTGCGATTACGAAATTATATTCAGGTTTCCACGTCATAAATTTAAAAAGTTATGGAGAACAATCCAGGAATGTGTAAGAATAAAATCAGATTCACACTTAAAATTATACATAAATATTAAATTAGAAAAATGTGAGATATTTGGTCCGCGGTAGAAAACTTCATTGCAAATCCAGAAAATTTGTTAATTTGTTCCAAGATTGGTCGCGCGTTGGTTATCTTGTTCGGTTGTAATCCATTTCAATTTGGATTCCATCATGTAAATTGGTATTGAACTCTCATATATTCGGAATTAGAAATATTCAAAAAAAATAAATTAGGAAACTAATCTACCTGATATAGTAAATGTAACAACAATGAGAGGCAGGTGCTAGTAACCAAGATATTAGCATTCTCAAATGTTCGAATTGGGCTGGGCTGGACTAAAGATATAGTTTCTCGTAAAATAATTAGTATTTTGGTTCTCTCACATTAGTTTAAAAAAAATGCTAGTATACACAATTTCACTAACTAAAAATAATGTGTGAAACTACCGATAATTTTAGCATTCTTTTACAGATGCAATAGAGCAAAATTGTCCCGAAAACTAACATATTAGCATTATTTTATTGGAAACTATGCCTCTAGCCTAGCCTAGCCCAATTGAGAACAGAAACTGGGTGCACAAATAAAAAAGTTGATTCAATGTCAAAACAAGCCTAAAATTAGTGAGACTATTTCCCGAAAAAAAAAAAAAAAAAAAAAAAACTGCTAGGTAAAAAAAAACTCAGGTCTAACATAGCAAAAAAATTAAGTTCATTCGAGACCATTTCCCGAAAAAAAATAATAAAAAACCACACCATCGGGATTGGTTTATCTAACATAGCAAACATAGAAAGGTAAAATTAAAAAAAAAAAAAAAAAAAAAAAAAGTTAAAAAACTAAACTAGCGGAAAGACAAATACAGGAGTAAAGAGTTTAGGGGAACAACATTATAGGCCTACCGGTGCCTATTTCTGAAAAGATCCAAATACGGCCGGAGTCGAGAAGGGTAAAGAACTGCATTATGGTGAGAAATAAAATGTCTTGGATGGTCTGTTCTCTAGATAGGCCTCCAATTTATATAGTTCTGCATGTAAATAAAAATAAAGTGTGGATATTCATGATTAAAAGTAAATTACCTCGTTGTTACAAGTAATGGGTATTTCTTCTCCTTCAAAAAGGAATGTGATGCCTACAATGATGATAGGCCTATGGGTGCCAATCTCCTGAAAAATCCAAATTCTGTTGTAGTTAAGTCGATTAAGAACTTGATTGTGGTCAAACACAAAGTGTATCGAACTTTCTATTCTTCCGAGACGCCTCCAATTATACACTTTTGATAAACATTAAACCAAAGATCATAAATAAAAATAAACAAAATCAATTTTATAACAAAATATGTTGGTCAATATTTACTTTAGATGGGTTAGGGGTCGATGTTAACTTTTTGGGCTGTTCGTCGACATTTACTTTTTGGGCAGATGATTGGTTGACATTTATAATTTTATGAGTGAACAAGAGTGTGATTTTTTATAGAAAAATAACAGGCATGTTGACACAAGGTGGAGATGAATGGCTTTGTTATTTTATTTTATTATTATTATTTCTTTAGAATTTAACTTTGAATTTAAAAAGGTAGGAAGCCGAGAATAAATCAAAATTTTGTTTTAATTGTGAAAATGTTGGGCATTCGTTGAAAAGTTGGCTAGCAAATTTACTTTTGAGACATATGGATAAGTAGGCATTTACTTATGTGGAAACATGGATCTTGCAATGTTTTGTAGTACCCAAATCACCGAATGTGGATGAGGCTTTTGATTCCAAGCAATAGGATTAGTCTTGTCGTCAATCTGAACTGCCAATCCCCTACCTTCCCTAGATCATGCCACGTGTTATAGCATGAGTGGACAAGTTTGCCTCGGATGAGATCTCGCATCATTCTACCTTTTTTATATGAAAGCAGTTTGGGTGCAGCTGTGGCTGCACCCAAACATATGCTGTTACACACAAATAAAGATTTAAAAAAAAAAAAAAAAAAAAA
>JBBMKA010000021.1:17357067-17369989 GCA_037833695.1 Sechiopsis laciniata | reverse complement strand
ACCAATCGGGAATGCTGGTCAGGACCAATCGGGAATGCTGGTCAGGACCAATCGAGAATGCTGGTCAGGACCAATCGGGAATGCTGGTCAGGACCAATCGGGAATGCTGGTCAAGACCAATCGGGAATGTTGGTCAGGACCAATCGGGAATGCTGGTTAGGACCAATCGGGAATGCTGGTCAGGACCAATCGGGAATGCTGGTCAAGACCAATCGAGAATGCTGGTCAGGACCAATCGAGAATGCTGGTCAGGACCAATCGGGAATGCTGGTCAGGACCAATCGGGAATGCTGGTCAGGACCAATAGGGAACGCTATACAGGGCCAATCGAGAATGTTGGTACTATGTTGAAAGATGGAAATTCTAAGGAAGTGCCAAAGGAAGTGGAGGGAATTTTTTTTTAAAAAAAAATAGGGTTTGCGCACTGGGAGCATGTTCACGAGAAATGATATACATTGATAAATCATAGAAGATCACATGTATTCCATAGTTTAGCTCAATTCTTTATCAAAAAGGAAAAAAAAAAATTATTCCCACCCCATTCGAAATGATTTCAAATGGTGCTGCCCTTTACCGATGGATCCTCTTGTGCTGCTTGAAAGTTGTTTGATGGAGCACCCTTTCAAGAACAAAGCCAAATTATTATGGGAATTGTTCATAAGAGCCTTTTTTTGGGGAATTTGGTGTGAGAGAAACAAAAGGATTTTCCGTGACGTTGATACACCTTTTGATCGTTTTTTTTATGGCATTGTTCTTATGGTTGTATCTTGGATCAAAAGATATCCATGTTTCAAAGATTACTCTTTCTCCTCCCTCCTTTCTAGTTGGAAAAGCCTTATGTAATTTTTGTATGGTTCCTTTTTAAACCTCATATTTCATACTTAATGAAATCGTATTGTGAACAATGTACTCTTATCTTTTTTAAATAAGTAATAATTTACAAAGGCCTAATTAGGCAAAGACTGCAGGCCCCTCCAATTAATGAGAAGGGAAAGTAAGTACAGTCAACAAAAAGGGGAGCATTTTAACCAAGATAAAACCAAATTAACAACCACAAAAAAAAAAAGTAGTGATGTTAAATGCTTTATCTTGAAACATTCTTCTTCTGTTTCGTTCCTGCTAGATCCCCCAACAAAAAGCTCAAATAAGAGATTCCCAGATAGGCTTCTTTCTATCTTTGAATGGATCTCCTTTTAGAGTGAAACGTCGCAAGGCTCAGGGCTTAAGAGGCAAAGCAGTATACCATTTGAGTAATTAAAAAAAACTAGAATCTCATAGAAAATGGTCATGCATGAACAAAGTGCCGTAGAGATTCATAGTCTTACTGACATAGGGTGCACCATTTTGGGGACAAAACCATGTGTGGCAATCTTCTTTGAAGTTAGTTTATCATGAGTATTTATGGGCCAGGCCAAGTTCTTATTATAAGTGCATCACTTATAATAAGAACTTAATCTTAGGATACTTGCCTTTCCATTTGGAATCATAAATGGACCTGGGGCCTCCTGTGCACCCTTTACACCCAAGAAAAAATCAAGAATCTCATATATATCTTTTTAAAACTACTATTCTTCAGTTGTCAACCTAGATTGAAGACCTCTTGTTTGACCCTCTCTTGTGAGCCTTGTCCCTGCATCCATATGGCCATTGTTTTTATTTTATAACATTTGGGGTGGGCCATTGTTTTGGTTTGTTTGTTATATGTATTCTTTATGATTTCCTATCAAAAAATAAATTATATAGCATACAGAAAAATTGACATGGACAACATTCCAAAAAAATTGGACAACCTTTTAGAGTATGCTCCATTGGCAGGGGTTCCAGATATTTTTCCGAGCTCATTGTTCTTCCCCGTAATCATGTTCAAACTGCCTAAACTTCCTTTCGATCTTTTAATTGGCAGCTTTTCTTTCACTTCGGGTGGCTTAATTTCCCCATCTAAGCTGCCTGCCGTATTAGCCTACATGAACCTTAACATGTCATTTGTATCCACTTAAAAACAATGATACTAGATCATAAAATAAGGGAAACAACTCACAGAGGCCTCAGTGATGCCATTTGGAGATGGCATTGCAAATGGGCTAAAAGGATACGATCCCTGTTATAAACATTAGAATAGATGTACAGTACATCATAGAGTACATCAATTAGACGAGCAGAAATTTTAACATAATAAAAAAGAGGTAATATCATAATGCCTATAAATACCGGAGGAATAGAAGGATGAGCATATATGCCACCAGGGGGATACATTGCAACATAGGGATGTGGAGGTGTGCCATAAGGAGACATAATATGCTGTAATTAAAAACCCACGTTTAGATAAATACACATGGCATCAATTACAATTCACCTACTGACAAATGGAGCTTAAGACAAAAAAAAAAAGTTACAGAGGCAAAAAAGTAAGCCATAAAAAGAAAAATAAAGAATAAACAGCCACATTACTGATGAAGAAAGTTGTATTCCCCTACTAACCAAGACATCCATTATAACCCTTTTATTAAAAATAGAACTTCACTTTCACTCGGTCATGCAAGCCATCAGGCGAAGAACCATTTACGGGACCAAAAACTTCATGATTGGGCACAGACATATGTAGGTATTCAAGGATAGAACAAAGTTATAATCGTTAAAGACATAATTGTCTCTTGTTTCAAAAAGGATAGAACAAAGTCATAATCGCTAAAGTACTGTCCAGCAACAATGTTCATAATACAGCACAAAGTTATCAGGTATGGCATGTTAATGTATCATTAGGTGCTCAATGATATACATAGACATCAGAAAACAAAGAAACGTTACTTCAAGACACAGGCTTGATATTAAGATCCCCCCTAAACATTAATAGCACTGTCATTATAATAATAAAAGGAAGAAGAAAAGATTAGTGCTAGACAGAGATATTAAACCCATTTCACAACCCAAGTTTAATCAAATATATATTCATCACCTAAGAAACCAGTGTGTACGGGGTAGCCAATGTACCTGAACTCCCCACACATAGGGGTGGGGGGCTTGGGGGCTTGATGCCAAGAAACCATGTGGAGGCATTGGAGAATATGCCTGAAATCGAAAAAATATGATCTAACAATAATATCTAGCCAACAAACAAGATTAAACTAAACGCTTTAGCGCCGACCTGAAAACCCGACCAATCAGGATTAACTGCGCCAGCACTTGTGGTTGAAGCCTGCTCCTATAAAACGACAATAATTAAAGAAAATGAATCGGACCCTCAGGAGCTGTTGGACATATTTTGTGTGATAGAATAAAACAAACACTATGGAACGGATTTGATATTGAAATTAGTATGCATCAACCCATATTTTTTAAAAAAGAAGAATAACAACTCTGTAAATAACATTCTGACGAAAAAGAAATGAAAAAAAGAAAGAAATGGAACCTGTGTAGTAGGAGGCGGTGTCTTGGCGTCCTTGCCTTTAGGTGGTTTCTCCATGTCAGTGCTACTCATGATGGTTGTGGTTCAGCATCTCGCAGCCATCCCCCACGCCTTCAAAGAACACGAATCCTAATCTGTACAACGGTGTCCCGCTAGCTGATAAATTTCCAAGAACACAATCAATACTTTTAAACATTTTAATTTGCACTAAATTTTCATTGACATGATTCAGAAATGGATTTGAATAGTCCAATTCTCCAGAAAAGAAAGCAGAGCAATCCATTGCCCACATGCAAGAAGCTAAATAAAAGAAAGTTCAAAAGCAAAAACCCTAAGAGAAAGTAGGAGAAGAGAAAAGGGAGGAAAAGAGCGAGAATTAAAAAATTGAGGAGGATGGAGGTTTCCACTTACCGAAATTGGAAACAATAAAACCCAGTAGAGGAGGAATTGGAGAGGCAATTGAAGGATGAGAAAGTCAGAATTGGAGAATGAGAGGAACGAGGTGAATTGAAGAACGGCGATGGCGATGGTGAAGGAGAAATTGTGAGAATCGGGATGGGAAGAAATTGGAAAGGATTGAAGGTTTGAGAAGAAGTGGGAAATGGGAAGATCGGAAGATGGATAGAGAAGAGGAACGATGAGAATGATCGTACGGAATTACTGTGTGTTCCTCTCTCTCGAAGAAGAAGAAAATTGGCGAAATCGGCGTCTCAGACACTCAGCCTGCGGACGTGAGTCATTACATTTTCTCTCTCATTCTTCCCCATTCCATGGGCCGAAGCCCAAATCTATCTTCTATCGGCCCCGATTTATGGCCTCGGCCCATTTTTAAAAAATTAAATAACAAAAATAACCATCCACTATCCTAAACTCATCCCCAATCAATAATGGAGTAGAAATAGTACACTGGATTTAAGTGGTTCGGGAACCAACCCTACGTTCATTATCAGAATATGAGAGGAGCTCTCTCATTCATAATTGTCAAAGGAAGTAGATGAATTTCAAAGGTGCACAAATTGGTGCTTGGCTCTCAACCATAAACATGCCCATAAGGAGCTCAATAGTACACACCCAATTGGTTAGAAAATCTAACCTCTAAACTAACCCATGGATAAATCTAACCCCACAAATGAGTTAAGCTAAATACAAATGATGTGAATTTCATGTATAACAGAATGTGTTAACTGAGAAATTTCGGCCAATAAAAAATTGCCATGTCATTTACAAATAAATGATAGTTTAATTACATTTTTTGGGCCAATTACAAATTTATAATCATCCCAAAATTAATTGAACCAGAAGTTGGTTTATTTGGAACTCGGGTTTAAATTAAAACAAGCCTAAATGTCATTTAGACCCAAGCCTAATTGTTAAGCCCAATATAGCTAAGTTTAAAGGCCCATGAGACCGAAGCCCAATGGTCTGGCCCAAAAGGCCCAATAAGCTCATGAGGCCCAAGCCCACGAGGCTAACAAATCTCTATAAATATAGAGTTCCCCTCATTTGCAAAGGGCGGACACAAAAAAAGCAAGTCATTCAACCTGAAGACTCGGAGATTCAGAGAGAATTCAGAGCATCGTCCATTTCAAGTCCAGAAGCCTTCAAGATCCATCAACGAGTCAAAGAATTCAAAAACAAGCTTAGAAATTTAGAACACTCAACGAAAAAGGCTCCAACAAACCGATCGTCTCTTCGCTTACAAGTTGAAGATTCAGTCATCCCCCATATGAGAGCAAACTCACAAGCCCTCAGATCAACATCTTCAAATTTTGCATTCCGAGAGAAAGAATCAGAGGATAAACATTAGAGATTGTAATACATATTCAAATCAATAAAATTCAAGTTCATATACACGTGTCTTGCTCTTATATTTTGCATTGAAATCTCGTGTAAACAAATTGGCATGGAACCATCTCTACCTCTCATCTCATTCTCTCACAAAAGCAAAGAAATGACATTTGAAAAGGTTGCATCAAAGTCTGCTGCTAGTTCAGAAACTTCAATGACATCAGGAATAGCTGCACCAAAGGTTTTTGTTTCGCAAGCTTACGATGGACCTATCACACGTAGCCTTTCGAAGTTCATTGAGTTAAACGAGCCGCGAATTATATCTAACGTAATTGTGAAGGAGATCGTAAAGCATTTTGAAGAAATTTCTGGAGAAAGTCTCAGTCGAAGATAATGTGTTGTTCGATCAAAGCACTCCAACTGTCTATCAATTGAAAGAGACATCAAATCTTGATGTAATGTTTATAATGATGGCTAGAGTAGAAACAGATGACATAATGGCAGAATTTGAAAGAAAGCTCGAACGATTATAGAAAACAATAGAGGAAAAAGATTTGGAGATCACCTACCTAAAAAATCAAATGCAGAATAGAGAGACGGCCGAATCAAGCCAAACTCTTTCTGAGCTAAGAAATGATTAAGGGAAGAATACTCTTCTAGAGGAACAACCAAAACACTCAGCTTCAGTCGCTTCTTTATTTGTACAACAACTGTAGGACATGATCATGAACTCCATAAAAGTTCAATATGGTAAGCCAACTCAAAGCTCTCTTCTGTATTCTAAGCCATACATAAAGAGGATAGACAACTTGAGAATGCTCGCAGGTTACCAACTGCCTAAGTTCCAACAATTTGATGGAAAAGGCAACCCTAAGCAACACATCGCCTACTTTGTGGAGACATGTGAGACCGCCGGTACACGAGGAGGCCTTCTCGTCAGACAATTTGTTCGAACCTTAAAAGATAGCTAGTATACTGACTTAGAGTTTGAAACAATAGATAGCTGGGAAGAATTAGAGAAAAAATAGATAGCTGGGAGGAATTAGAGAAAGAATTCCTTAACCGATTCTATAGCACTAGATGGACTATAAGCATGATGGAACTGACAAGTACAAAGCAACGAAAAGGAAAACCTGTTGTCGACTACATTAACCGTTGGAGAGCTTTAAGCCTTGATTGCAAAGATCAACATAGTGAAATATCGGCCATAGACACATGCATCCAAGGCATGCATTGGGGTCTTCTCTACATCCTCCAAGGAATAAAGACACGAAGTTTTGAAAACTTGGCAACTTGTGCTCATGATATGGAATTGAGCATCGCTAACAGAGGAAGTAAAGATGTACTCTCCTTAGATAATAAGAAAGAGGTTAGCATCGAGATGATCTCCAAAAACACTGATGAAGAATCGATGTTCGTGATTGCAACTCGGTTCAAGTTTTCCTCAAAAGAAAAGAACAAGAAGCCAGAGATGCGATCAAAAGGTGATGAAAGATGTCACCTTACTCTAAAAAAAAAAGACAAGAAAAAGTATATCCCTTCCTAAATTGTGATGTCGCTGATATGCTGGAACAATTACTCGAGAAACAACTTATCCAACTACCAGAATGCATACGATCTGAGGAGTTAGGAAAAATAAATAATCCTAGCTACTGCAAGTATCACCGTGCCGTTAGCTATCCAGTGGAAAAGTGTTTTGTTTCGAAAGAATTGATTATGAGATTAGCCCAAGAAAGGAAAATAGAGCTGGATCTCGACGAGGTAGCTCAAACAAATCATACAGCTACGATATTCCAATCCAAAGTGCAGTCGTTCAAGACACCTACACACGACCATTCTCAATTTTTTATTCAATTTGGTTCGTTCAAGCCCGTTGTTTAGTTTCACGAAGAAGTGTCATATCAAAATTGTCAAGAGTTGAGCCTTAAAAAAATATGTGTTCTAGAAATATGCGTTTCTGATCTAGTTAAAGATGAAGATGAAGGTTGGACTATCGTAACTCGTTGCAAAAAGCGAAAACAAAATTATGTTTGGAAAGAATTACATCTACTTCAAGAGTCAAGGACAAAGGGACTCATGAAGAGTAAAGACATAAAAATTGTAAAAAATCCTAAACCTATTGTGGAAGAAAACAAAGATCTTTATATGACACGACAAGCAATAACGTTGGCTGAATTCTTTCCAAGGAAATTTCTAGAAGATGATGAAAAAATATATAATATCATCGCATGCCACGTTTTAACTACTATTGAAGATCTACTAAGTTCGTCGGAAGAATCGATAGAACTTAGATGCACATCTTCCTTCAACATGGAAGATTTATTATCACTTTCTAACGTAGTAAAAGATGTTCTTATTGACACACTATTAGACTCCAATAGTACAACTAGCGCACAAACAGTTTACCATGCATGTCGATAAGTTTTACTGTTGAAGATATATTGTTGAGATCGAAGTCTCACAATCGTCCTTTGTTTGTCTCAAGCTATATACGAGAAAAAAGACTTGGAAGAATTCTCATTAATGACATATCGACCATAAATATAATGGCTAAGTCAACCTTGAAGCAGCTAGACATCACCATGGAAAAACTTTCTAATACCAAGTTGGTTATTCCAAGCTTCAACCAAGGTGGGCAACAAATGATTGGCATGATGCATTTGGAATTCAAAGAGTAGTAAATGATGTAATGCTTCTTATCGCAAGAGCCTAAACTGCATGATCCTTTTGCCTACATGAGCTTATAAGTGTCCAAATTCTAAACAATTTGAACTACGCTATGACTTGATCCCTTCAATACAAGGGTACGTAGGCAACTTAATACAAAATTTTAAGTCCAGTATTATTTTCAAAAAAAATTACACCTTATGAAATGAGACATTCAATTTGAGTGTATACAAGAAGGTTTTGCTTGTGCTCTATTCGAGATTCATTCCTCTCAAGTTCAACATTCATGTCTTATTTCTCCTACAAGTCGGAAGTTTAAGCTTTGCCCCTTACAAGTTCATAGTGAATGTTTCTCACTCTCACCAACTTTGAGTTTGTTTTATACTTTCCAAGTTTAAGGTCGCCGACGTTCTCTCCAAATTTGAGATCATCGTTGATCTTTCTAAGTTCGAGGTTGTCGTTGCTCTCTTCAAGTTTGAGGTCGTCGCCGCTCTTTTCAAGTTCAAGGTCGTTGCCCCTCTCTCCAAGTTTGAGGTCATTGCAACTCTCTCCAGGTTCGAGGTTGTCGTCGCTCTCTCCAAGTTTGAGGTCATTGTCGCACTCTTCAAGTTCGAGGTCGTTGTCATTTTCTTCAAGTTTGAGTTTGTCGCTGCACTCTTTCTGAGTTTAAGATCATCGTTTCTTTCTCCAAGCTCGAGGTTATTATCACTCTCTCTAAGTTTGCCTCATTAAAGTTTATCTCTCCAAAGATGCGTTGACGAAGGTAATCTTCCACAAGTCGCATCACAAAGGTTGATCTTTGTAGCCTCATCAGTGAGGTTGAACTCAAAGATACATCGTCAAGGTTGAATTCTAAATATACACCATCAGAGTTAAACTCTATATTTACAATGTCAAGGTTGAACTTCAAAAGTTGCACTGTCAAAGTTGATTTGTGAAGACACTCTTTATACAAGTTGTCACTAGGGGCATTGAACTTGTAAATGGAAAAAGTTATAGGTAGAGATAAGTGGAATTAAAAAAAAAAAGAAAAAAGAACAACATGGTTGTTGCTTCGTCTTCAAGTTCTTAAAGATGGATTCATCTTCAAATTATGACGTTGTCACTGATTTGTCTTCAAATTCTGACGTTGTCACTGATTCGTCTTCAAATTCTAAAATTGTCGCTGATTCATCTTCAAATTCTGACATTTTCGTTGATTCATCTTCAAATTCTGACGTTGTCGTTGCTTTGTCTTTAAGTTCTGATGTTGCTGCTTTGTCTTCAAGTTCTGATGTAGGTGCTTTGTCTTCAAGTTTGGATGTTGTTGCTTCGTCTTCAAGTTCTGATATTACTGTTTCGTCTTAAAGTTTTGATGTTGCTGCTTCGTTTTCAAGTTGATGCAAAGAAATAAGGGTTGCACAATGGAGTGTCTTTGCTGCAAAGAAAATGAGATCAACGTTGAAGCTGTGTAAGTAGAAATGGCATCGTTGTAAGAGTTTGGAAACTATTGTTGTATGTTCATAAGCTACCTCCACCAGCGGTGAAGGAATTGATCCAGCAAGCGCTGTAACAAAGAAAAGGCGATCATTGTGGAAGTTGTGCAAGTAGAAGTGACATCGTTGTAAGAGTTTGGTAACTATTATTGCATGTTCACAAGCTACCCTCCACCAACGGTGAAGGACTTGATCCAGCAAGCGTTGTAACAAAGAAAAGGCGACGTTGAAGCTGTGCAAGTAGAAGTGGCATCGTTGTAAGAGTTTGGTAACTATTGCTGCATGTTCACAGCTACCCTTCACCTGCAGTGAAGGACTTGATCTAGCAAGAATGTCGTTGCTACAGAGAAATGTGACCACTGCTGTAGGCGTGCAAATATGTGTAACATCCCTGATGTGATTCAACGCAACAAGTACCATGTAAATATTAAAATTGATATAACAAGTAGCCAAATAACATTTGAATGTAACAAGTTGCATTGGAACGTGTGAATATTGGAGTCGACTTAAAAAGTAACTAGTGACATGGGAATATGATATTAACATGGTTCACCCATTCAGGAAATGGAAAATTGGAGATATTGCACTTGCAAAACAAACAGAAAAAAAAGAAAAAAAAGGATTTTACCCAAAAGAAAAAGAAAATTGCCTCAATTTAAAAAAAATTGGTGAGATATATTGCACCTCCAAAAAAAAAAAAAAAAACCCTCAATTTTTTACCAAATGGAGATCAAGCAGGAAGTTAGATTGTTGAATAAAAGCGAGACCCTGAAAAAAAAACGAATTTGAAAGGTAAAAGAAAAAAAAATTGATGAGATATATTGCACCTAAAAAAAAAACCACTCAGTTTTTACCTTGTAAAGATCAGGAACATAGTTACATTGTTGAACAAGAGAAATCCCAAAGAAAAGAACCATGGTTGATTTGGTGTATTTAAAAAAAAAAAAAATTAGGTACACAGTTTTTACCTTGTAGAGATCAAGAACATAGTTACATTGTTGAATAAGAGGAAAAAAAAAAAAGTCCATTTAGTTTATCTCGCTGTTAAGATCTATTTTTCAAAATCCAACCGAATATTTTCCTCTTTTTTGAGCCACGACAACCTGCAAATCAGATGATTTAAATAATAATAAAAAAAATCAGTTAAAACCGAGAAACAAAAGAAGTGAAAATCAAGTATTGCACTCATTAAAGATCCAGCTATGACTAATAATGTGAAGAGTCGGCAGTTGGTTATAATCCAACAAAACCAAAAATAATGATCTGAAAATCACAAATTTCCAGCGATTTTTCGAGCAAATTCACCCAACCAAGAACCCAAATTGATTTCTCCGCTTTTAGTTTCAACAATCTTGGGAGCCGCCACCGCCACCTTCAGCGATTAGGAAGATGTAAAAAAAAAAAAGGACGTTGCTGCTTCTTGTAAAAGATGATTTAAATAGTTGTATGGGTGATGTATTCGATTGTATTGCAATATTGTAAAGGATGGTGAAAATCAAGTATATATAGGGTGATTTGGATTGGAAAATTTGAGCAGTTGCCGCATGATTTGAATTAAGGCCATGAAATCCTACATTGTAGGATTTGTGGGTTGAAAATCAGAATGTTTAACAAAAAAAAATCAGTAAAAACTGCATTCTTCACATGGTGGGCTACTGATGCGGAAAAAAAAATGGTGCACTAAGGTTTTAGTTATTAAAAAAAAATGAAATCCAATTTTGAGGCTTTTATTTTATGGATAAAAAAAAAATGTTGGAATTGAATTTTGATTGGAAATTCAAAGTAAGCCTAAGTGTTCATGGTCTTCTGAACAAATGTGGATCTCCAAAAAAAATGCAATGAAGTGAATGAAGAGTTTATTCAATTTTCAAAAAAAGGAAAATGAAATTAATTTGACATATGAGAGTCAAATTCATTAATTCAAAATCTGTTGAAAGGTTCAACCGGACTTCAAATGATTTTGCACCTTCGGATCACAAAACAAGGAGCAAATTCTCAAGATACGAGAAATTTTAAATTTAAGCCAAGTTCATCGAGTGAACATTTCTTGGGAAATTTAACAAGATTTCAAATGATATTTCATTAAGTCAATAGAGTTGAACCAAATTTAAGAAATGCCCATTGATCCAAGTTCTTTTTTTTTTTTTTCTTAAAGGCATTGATCCAAGTTCAAGAGCAAGTAAATTGGAGTATCATCAATTATATTCCATCAAGATTCATGTGAATTAGAATTTTATCCATATTCAAATTAAATTTTGGGTAAAATTTTAATTCTTCAAAGTTCAAAGCAGAAATTAAGTAGATCATAAAATCTACTAGAATTTCAAATCAAGAGTTTATGCCAAGCAAGAAAAATCAAAATTTTTTGACCAAAATTCAAAATTTTGATTAATTGGCATATTAGAGGTATTATAAACCAAATAAAGTTTATGACACAAATTCATATCTTGATTAAATTAACATAAAAAAAAAGAGTTGGCATCCAAGAGCTCTATGTTGACTTCAAACTATCTTTTTCGAGATTCATTCACACCAAATTCGTGCATAAATCTCGAAAAATGATATTTGTTGATTGAGAAATTTCGGCCAATCAGAAATTGCCACGTCATTTGCAAATAAATGACAGTTTAATTACATTTTTTGGGCCAATTACAAATTTATAATCATCCCAAAATTAATTGAACCAGAAGTTGGTTTATTTGGAACTCGAGTTTAAATTAAACCAAGCCTAAATGCCATTTAGACCCAAGCCTAATGGTTATGCCCAATATGGCTAAGTTCAAAGGCCCATGAGACCGAAGCCCAATGGTCTGGCCCAAAAGGCCCAAGAAGCTCATGAGGCCCAAGCCCACGAGGCATCCTGCATTTTAAATCCAGAAGCCTTCAAGATCTGTCAACGAGTCAAAGAATTCAAAAACAAGCTTCAGAATTTAGAACACTCAACGACAAAGGCTCCAACAAACCGATCGTCTCTTCGCTTACAAGTTAAAGATTCAGTCATCCTTCATATGAGAACAAACTCACAAGCCCTCATATCAACATTTTCAAATTCTGCATTCTGAGAGAAAGAATTAGAGGATAAACATTAAAGATTGTAACACATATTTAAATCAATAAAATTCAAGTTCATATACACATGTCTTGTTCTCATATTTTGGAGTGAAATCTCGCGTAAACATAATGTTTAACCACTTTACCCAAAGGAATATCAAGATATTGACATAGGAGATTAAGGTGGCCCAATTGTAAAGTCTTTAGTTGCAGGAAAGATTGTTGCAGAAAAGAGATAGTTCAAAAGAGGAAAGAGAAATAAATATTGTTTTATTTATATTTTAAAGGTGGTATAACACGAAACTAATATTCATTTCAAAAAAAAAAAAAAAAACACGAAACTAATATTAAAAGCTTAAGGATTCAATTGTCTTCTTTTTATGATGGTTTTTAAAATTTTGTTTATTTTTGTCACATATATTACGTCATGTCTTTTTTTTTTTTTTTTTAATCTTACTTTTCATTAAAAAAAGAAAAAGTTTGTAGCCGTATTTTAGCAAATAAAAAACAAGATCTTTATCCAAAATTTAATATATAT
>JBBMKA010000021.1:17345151-17356967 GCA_037833695.1 Sechiopsis laciniata | reverse complement strand
TAGATTCTAAGTGTGATCTAAGTTAGCCTTCATTGTGAGTTTTTGCAAGGATCCTAGAAGGACCTCTAGCTTTGTAAGAATCAAGCAATGTTTTGGCGCTTATCAAAGCTGAAATTGAGTTGCAAGAAAGATGATTCATCTGTTCTCCATACATTGGAAATGAAAATATATTCCAATAATCGCGATGGTTGTCGTGGATCTAATAGAGGAAGAGGACATCAAAATGGAAATCGTGGAGGTCATGGATTATATATGCCACAGTTCAACTTTAATAAGCAGAGCTTTCCTTCAACGGGTCGTGGATTATATGTCCCACAGTCCAACATTAATAAGCAGAACTTTCCTTCAATGGGTAACTCTTACTCATCAAAGTCCACTCCAGTCGATTCCAATTCATCTACCACCTAACCAATTCCACAAGATTTATCTTGTCAAATTTGTGGAAAGAATGACCACAATGCCCTGAATTGCTATAATAGGATGAATTTTTCCTATCAAGGTAGAATACTTCCATCAAGATTAGCTACTGTGGCAGCTTCATCTTCCAATCACGGGAACTCTCGTACTTCTTCTTCCCAACAAACTGGTGTTTGGTTAACCGATTTAGGATGCAATGCGCACTTATCAAGTGATATCACAAACCTCCAACATGTCGAGTCTTATACAGTGAGAACAATATTCTTGTTGGCAATGGTCAGAATCTACCTATAAAACATTAAGGAAATGGTATTTTATCAACACCTTCTCATTCTTTTATTTTGTCAAGTCTTTTGCGTGTCCCTCATATATCGAATAATTTGTTGTCTGTGCATCAACTTTGCAACGATAATAATTGTCTTTGAATCTACTCATTTCTTGATACAGGACAAGCACACTCTTAAGACACTTTACTATGGACCTAGTACAAATGGCCTCTATCCCATATATTCCAATACACATTATTGTCTTGAAGCTCATACTAGGATCAAAGGAACTTCTACTGATTGACATGCTAGGCTTGGGCATCCAAGTGATGTTATTCTTTAACAAGTACTTATTTATTTGTCCTTACCTTTAGATGAGAAACATAGTTTTTGTACTGATTGCACTGCAGGGAAAATGATCAAACAACCTTTTTCTGACTCTGTTTCTTTATAAATCATCCCTTAGAACTTTTACATAGTGATGTATGGGGACTTGCTCCTAAACCTTCTATAAATGGTCAGAGATATTATATACTAATAATAGATGATTTTTCTCGCTATTCTTGGTTGTTTCCTATTATATACAAATCTGATGCTTCTTCTATAATAATGAACTTTATACTTGTTATCGAAAATATTATGTCCTCCAATGTAAAAGATTTAGAAGTGATGGGGGCGGGGAATATGTCAATAACACCTTAAGAACTTTCTTTTTTAAAAAAGGTATCCATCATGAAATTATCTATCCTCATACCCTTGAGCAGAATGGGCTCGCTGTGAGGAAACATCACCATCTCATAGAAACTACAGTTTCTTTGCTTACCAAATCTAAGGTTCCAAACAAATTTTGGCCATTTGCTTACTTTACTGCAGCCTTTATAATTAACAGATTGCCAACTCCTATCTTACAAAATAGGACACCTTATGAACTATTGAATAGTAAAGTTCTTGATCACTCTTCTATGAAAATCTTTGGATGTGCATGTTTTCCTCTCATAAGACCTTATATGATAATAAATTGCAACCTAGAACTATAGAATGTATCTTTCTTGGGTATCCTAGTCACTATAAGGGTTATCTATGTTATAATCCAATTCATGACAAGATTTATGTGTCCAGACATATTACATTTAATGAATGTTCCTTTCCATTTTCTACTTTTAATAATAGCACTTCTGTTGTATCTCAACTGCCTAATAATTATGTGTTTATACCTTCAGTTCAACCTAATATTTCAACATCTACTTCTGCTGCTTTAGAACCTTTACATAATGCTACTTCTGCTCTTCATGAATCTAATTTACATTCTTTTAGTGTGAGGCTATATTGCCCTTGCCTCTGCCTTCTGTTGAAAATCAGGATACACCACAACCCACTGTTACTTCCTCTAATATTGGTCTCATATTTACATCTCATAATCTTGAACCAACACCTACTGTCACCACTGATATACATCTACTATCATATCAACCTCCTTCAACCATAACTTTGGTCAACGATACAAATGTTCACCCTATACAAACAAGGGAAAAATCTGGAATATCCAAGAAAAGGGTATTCATAGCCAACACATCTCCTAACCAAACTTCTCTAGAGCCAACATCCTATATTCATGCTTCTAAACTTGATGAATGGAAAAAGGCTATGCTTGATGAATATCAAGCCTTAGTTCTTCAAGATACTTAGGAGTTAGTTGCCCTACCTCCAAACAAACAAGCTACTGGGTGTAAATGGGTTTATAAGTTAAAGATGCATCCCGATAGATCTATAGCTAGACACAAAGCACGAATCGCGACTAAGGGCAAGAAAGCATCTATTATCAGGAGACTTTTAGCCCCGTCATAAAATGCCTACTATACGTATTATCTTGTCACTTGCAGCTACTTTCAGGTGGGAACTAAGACAACTTGATGTTAAGAACGCCTTCTTACATGGAGATCTTTAGGAGGAGGTTTACATGCAGCAGCCTCAAGGGTTCGTCAGTCCGACACATCTGACTTATGTTTGCTCTCTAAAGAAGTCTCTTTACAGGCTTAAACAAGCTCCACGCACCTGGTTGGAATGTTTTACTTCTCATTTACTAACCTTTAATTTTGAAGCATCCTTATCAGATCCTTCCTTGTTTTTACGTAGACACACCACTTCATTTACTTTTCTACTATTATATGTCGATGATATAATTTTTACAGGAATGATTCTTCTTACATTGATTTTCTTATACAACAACTACGGTCTACTTTTGAGATTAATGATCTTGGTGCTCTAACATATTTTCATGGATTAGAGGTTAAATACAAAGAGGATGTTATACATGTGCATCGAGCAAAGTATGTTACTAATTTGCTATCCAAATTTGGCTTGTTGGTAGTTAAACCGTGTTCCACACCAATTTTTTTAAAGCCTTCTACTGCATAGATTAATTCTCATTGCTGTCCAGATGACATTCTTGCCTTCAGACAGATGGTTGGAGCATTACAATATGTAAGCTTTACAAGACCAGATATACTCTATGCTATTAGTAAAGTTTCACAGCATATGAATGCACCAACTGTGGCTCATCTGGTGGCTTTAAAAAGAATTTTCATATATTTAAAAGGCAGACTACAACTTGGTCTGCTATTCAAGCCTAGTTCCATTCAAATCCATGCCTATTCAGACTTTGACAGGGCTAGAGATTCCTTAGTTAGACGTTCAACGATTGGATTTGTTGTGCTTCTTGGATCCAATCCCATATCTTGGGTTAGCAAGATAGCAACGGTCTCACGAAGTTCAATCGAAGCTGAATATCGCACCCTTGCGTCTATGGTTGCTGAAATCTCTTGGATCCGGCAGATTCTCAATGATTTATTTGTCAAACTTCGACATCCTCCGATCTTGTAGTGTGACAATCAATCAACGCTTCAGATTGCTCGAAATCCTGTCTATCATGGTCGTACCAAACACATAGAGGTTGATTCTCATTTCATCCGTGAAAAAGTAGCCTTGAAGGATGTCGTTTTAGAATCTATTTCAACTAAGCCACTGTCAAGTGATCGACTACAATTGTTACGAAACAAATTCATGCCTTCTGTAAATTCCGGCTGAGTTTGAGGGGGGATCTTCAATGTAGATATCCTGCCTTGTATTTTGTTACTTATCTTGTATTCTGTTAAGCATATTAAGGCTATTTTGGTCTTTTTATCAACTCTGTACTATGGCTATTTAAGCCTTTAGCATTGATTAATAAAATTGTGTGTTTTACATTTGAAAAGAAATTCTCACCCATTGCGTCTGCATGTACACTAATAAAATAATTTAAATAATATATTTACTTTGTTCATAGCTATACCACAAAATTTGTGTGAGTTTTTCAAACATGTTTGAAATTATTCACTTCAATCCATATCACTTATTGCTAACCATGTGTACCAATCTTTTACGTGTCACTAATTAGTTTCAAGATGACAATGGGCCAAAGGAATGAAATTGGGGATACAAAAATTTGTTTGTAAATTAAAAAAATTGATAAAGTGCAATAAGTTTACTTTAAATTGTTGACCATTCCGAATACCCTATATTTACTCAATAAAATGCTTCTAAAAAAATCCTGCGAATAGATTTAAAAAAAAAAAAAAAAACCCTGCGAATAAAATGAGTTGGAAATTGATATTGAATCGCTGAAGCTCGTCTCCGAGTTTGAAATTGCAGGAAGCAGTGCTAGGAAATTCGAGAAAACTTTTCCCTGAAACTGTCGCATTCGGTTGTGATTCTACATTTCTACTTTCAATTCTTGCGTTTTCATGTGGGCTCTGAGTTTTTCTATTCTGTGTAAGCTTTCTTGAGATTTCATAGTATTATTGCAATTACGATTTTCCCAATTACGGAGGTCTTAATTCTCTTCTGAGTCATAGTTCAAAAGATTCAGTTTCATGCTAGATTAGAATCTGATTTATGTCATTAAACCCTACTTATACGAATCGATTACTGGCCTTTGTAAGTTATTATTGCTGTCTCTGATTTATGTTTGAATTCATTTTCGTAGGAGTTTCAGTTTTTAATCGAGGAAGAATCGTTCAAGTGGAAAACATTCATAGTTTAGCCGTTTAGGTGTAAAATGATTGATTTGTTTCTAGTAGAGCCCAGCTTCATCCACGAAGAGGATGATGTTGGCTCTGCGAAGTTGAGCATTTCTCTGTTAAGTAGATTAGAATCTGTTTTACGGAAATTGCTGGCTTCCGGAGGACGGTCCGAGTTACGATTATGGCTTTCGAATACTATAGCTAGTATGACATCTATCAATCCCCAGCATCAGCGAGACCTGTTCATGACCTTTCTGAGATTGAAGCCACTGAAGTCGGCCTTTGCATCTCAATTACTGCAAATGTTGTTTGAAAAGAGACAAGGGGAGGTAGGAAATCTCATTGCCAAGAGAAGCTACATCATGGAAAAGTTTTTTGAAGGTAGTTCTCAATTCCATTTGATTGCAGCAACACTTAACCAAATCTTCATTCTTTCAAATTGCTTTTGTGGATAAAATATTTGTTGGCTGGAAAATAATAACATGAACCTTCTTGAGGACTCGCTTTGTATTTATTGGGTGTATGTGGATTTAAGGAGTAACATGGATATGAGACATCGACACGACACAACTTGGGCATGCTCTTAGAATATATATTATTTTTATACACCTCAACTTAGTTGATGTTGCTCTAGCATTTATGAAACAATGCTCTCTGTTATCAATTTTACAAATGAAATATATGCTTAACAGATTGGAAATTTGATATCTATATTGCTTGTGCATTTATAAGTTCTAGAGTTTATTATTTTTTTAGTAGTATGCTAGGGTTTTGTCATCTATCGTAATTTTACATTCTTAGTTAGGGTTTCATTGTAGGATGATGACTTTTTTTAGGGTTTCTTCATAGGATTTGGACCTCTTGTCTTCCTATATATATGTGTGTGATTAGTTCATGAATATATGATGACTATGCAGTCTTTTTGAAGTTTATAATAAGTATATCACTCTAAAATGTTCCTAAGGGCTTCATGTTTATTGTACTTGATAAGCAAGAGTCATATCTAATTTGCCCAACTAGTGGCTGGCATATATCTATCGTGTTTAATAAGCATCGGATGTGTTTGCTGACAAATGTTGGAATGTCTTACATCGCTTAATCGGACATGGGCATGTTGCTTAAACTTTAGTGTTTTTGCTTCATAGATCTAAACTAAAGCCTCTCTAAAAAGTAGTTTCACATGAATTTGACTATTGGATATTTCATGTGTTTGATGTTGCTGGATGTGTTTCTTTTCCTTTTGGCTATTTCTATGTCGTGATTGATCTTGTATCCAGTTTCCTTATCTATCAACAGATTTTAACTTTCACTTAGGACATTGCTACTGCTTCCTTGACTGGGGAGTTTGTTTATTGATGACACAAAATACTATTCAGTTATAATAGAATGGTTTGCTAGTTCTGTCTTTGATGATTTGCTTTTCACTTTCCATGCAGATTCCTGATCATGCTATCACTCCTTGATTCTGCAGGAAAGCCAAGACGAATATCTCAATGGTTTTCCAATTTTGCTACAAATGGTGCATCAGATCATGGGAAAGGTGCCAAGGCCTTGGCACAATTTGCTTTTGTAAATCGAGACATTTGCTGGGAGGAGCTTGAGTGGAAGGGGAAACACGGGCAGTCACCTGCCGTGGTTGCGACAAAGCCCCATTATTTTCTTGATCTGGATGTGCATCACACTGTGAAGAATTTCATTAAGAATGTACCTGAGTTTTGGTCTTCCAATGAGTTTGCCGAGTCACTAAAAGATGGTGAAATTTTGTTCCTTGATACAAAATTCTTTGTGAAATACCTAATCGATCTGATGCTTAAGGATGATTCAAGAGATGTTTGGGATGTCATTAATGAGTTCCTAATGCAGGAGCCATTTTCTTCATTGTGTCAACACCTACTTATTACCCTTGAAGAGGCTGATTTCTGCTACTTTCTAAAAATGCTATGTAAACATCTCAGCCCCAGAATGGAAGCCAAGGATTTTGGTAATTCATCTTATCTGTTTGAAGTCATACTTTCTAAATATGGTGACTCTGAATCTATAGATCAGATTTTACTATTAAATGCTGTCATTAATCAAGGACGCCAACTTCTACGGTTCTTACAAGATGAAGACGCAGTGGAAGAATTGGATGAAATCAAGGCTATTGTCTTTGATATTTCAGCAATGTCAAGCAACACCCATTGCTTATCTTCACTATTGAAAGAGTGTGACAGGAGAAAAAAGACCATAGAGGTGATAAAATGGCTAGGGCTTCAGTCTTGGGTTCTTCACTATAGAATGTCAGAGGAATGTCAGACTCCCGAGTTATGGGAATCTTTGTTTGTTGATAACGGCATAGGCTTCCGAAAATCTAATGAATATGTGCTGTTAGATCATAGTTGTCAATCAGAAGATGGTAGTTTTGAACTGTGTAATACAGCATCAGCTAAATCTAAGAAGCGAAAAAGAGGGAAAAAAGGTATAAGAAGAAGAAAAAAGAACTTTGACGATGAAGATAGCTATGATGATGAGCTGGTGGACTTTGATATTAAAAAATATAGAATGGATTTTAAGTTAAGCACTGGAAGTTGGTTGCTTTCCATTGACAATTATAACGTACCATGGAATGCTGTAAGTACACTTATCATCAGCCCTTTTTTCTGTATATGATTGTAGATTAAAGTAAATAGTGATAGTGTGAGGATTCAAGCTTGTGAAGTGTCTGTTGAATATGATTACATACTAATTATCTGAGAAATCATTTTATTTCTTTAGTCTTAGGGTCTTGGTTGTTGTTAAATGTAGGAAGGTCCTGTGTCAATTCTTATTTACTGCCACATTAGCTCATATCAAACTTTTATGTCTAGTTCTTTTATAATTAAAATTTTCAAATGAAGAGAATTTCTAATACACAACCTGGCTGATAAGGTGTTGTTCCATATTTTTTTACAAGAACTGACAGTTTTCATTCATATGAAAAGAATCAAATGCTCAAGGAAACAAACTCCAAGCGAAAGAAGCATCAAAATACAGAAAAAAATGAAGCAATCAAACAAGAAAAATAAAAGCGTTTCAATTCAGAAAAATATTTTTAACTGAAAAGTCTACAAACTCATTAGACGAAAAACATCAAGAAGAAGCCAATAATTTTACTGAAATGAAATGATAAGACTGGAAATGTTGATTGTTCTGAAATATATGCTAAAACCTATCGAACCAAATTTCTTTTTTTTTTGAAACAAAGGTAACCATGCTCGTCCTTAGGCCAGACACTGGAAGACATAAAAGGAAATGTCACAGGTGAGTCATGAACTTGGAACCTTGAGATGAGCATACCTTCAAAGCCCACTCCTTGAGGACTATCGAACCAAATTTCTGAAAGAATGCCTTTGAGGAAACCGAAGACCATGCCAAGTTAGATGGAATAAACCTCCGTCACAGAATCTTTGAGTATGATGAACAACAGAAGTTCAAAAATTAATTTTCAATATCACCTGGGGAGAGGGGCGAAGCACCAACATTATCTTGGAGTTGAAAGTGAAAGCCTTTTTCTTTTTGGCCAATTATCTATGGAAAAAAACTTGTATTTTCATCCTTAACCTTCAACCACTGAAACTTACACTTTTGGATCCCATTCCTACCTTCCATTATATAAAATTCCAGCATTTCACTTTTGATTGAAGTTCAGCCTTGTCAACGAGTAATCTGAGATATGTTGGAAATCAATGTTTTTTCTTTTCTTTTTCTACTGGAAACAAAATCAGAATGCCAAACTTGATAACTGAGAACTCAAGGACGAGGACACAGTAGTACAACCTACATAACAGATCCGGCCCAGCTTTGGTAACTGTCTTATAATAGCTTGCAATTTTGAAGATATAACAAATCCAGCCCCACCATAACCTTGCTATATGATAAAGCCTCAATAATACACTTAACCGAAACCTGTATATGCAACCTATAGTTCAAGAAACAAAGTGGTGGAACCTCCCTAGAAAAGTTCCCAGATTTGAGGATGAGTGGATAATGATCAGAGAATACCCGAGCTAATCTGGAACATTATGAATTATCAAAAAATTCTTCCCAATCTTTTGATAACAAGAACCGGGCTTAGACCAAGTAAACTTACTATTGAAACATGTTAAAATCACCAATCAACCTAAAAGTTTAAGCTGATGGGTTGGAGTAAATTTAATTATATCAACCAACACTCCTCACTTGTGTGCTTGGAAATTTTGAGAATGCCCATCAAGTAGAAATCAATATTAATTGTGGATTAAATGAATCGGCAGGAGCTCGAACACATGACTTCCTGTTCTAATACCATGTTAAAACGTGTTAAATCAACAATCAACCCAAAAGTGTAAGCTGATGTGTTGGAGTAAATTTAGTTATAACAACTAGCATTTAGCATTACACATGGGAATTTCTAATAAATCTAGATCAGAAACTAAGTTGTTCCATCTCCATTCAAAGTAAAAGGGGAAGTTTTGTGGAGGTTGGTATTTAGCTGTTTTATGGAACTTCTAACTCGAGAGAGGTTATTTAAGGGGAGGAAGGTTGGTTTACAATTAGATTCAATTCTATTCAATACCTCTTTTATTAGACTTGCTATTTTGATAGGCCTTTGTCACTTTTCATACAATCCATGAAAGTTTTTGTTTCCTATAAAAAAAAAATACCTCCCTCTATCATTGTCTAAAAAGTTTGGTATTATCCTCTGTTACTAAATCTAAACAGTTGGAGCTATTTTTTTAGTTTTTTCCATTGTTTTTGTTTGGTCTCTATTTGATGTGGGCTAGTTTTCCGTATTGCCCATTACGTCTTTTCATTTGCTTGATATAAAATTTTCATTTAATAATAATAATAATTATTAAATGCATGTTATCTGAAGCTTGGCATGTGACGAGTCTATTTGATCTATCGGTTTATTATGAAATACTATGTTTTTGGTATAGAAACAATTTGATTGATGTATGAAAGGTTATTATGAAATACGTGATTACATACATTATTGTGTGAAGAAGTAAAGGTCCTGTTTTGGTGTGTTTTGGTTCTGCTTTTCTGCATAATCCATGTATTCAATGCAATTTATTCTTAGAGGAGGGAAAATGTTATGCAGCTTCCTGATTATGTCTCTCTTGTAGATGGATCTACCAGAATACCTTTCGAAGCATTGTATGGCTTCATGGATGAAATGGCTGTTTTCTAAGCGGGAATGAAGACTGACGCTTTGCTAGTGTGAAATATACTCGGCATTTGAAGAAGGCTGGATACTACCTTCCAAAACCGTGATGGCCGCTACCGACAGATATAATCACGATAAAATGTGGAATGGTGTGATAGCCTCAGGTTCATTGTACAATACATGGTATCTAAGTTTTTATATAGCCTCTTGTTAGATATACTTCTGATTTATAATTGAATTATATCGTTGTTCTTTGATTGTAAGTTGTTGCAGATCATGAGAATATATGGGATTAGAAAGCTCAGGTTAGCTGCCACTTTAACTGCCTTTTTGGTATAATCCATGTGTTTACTTTTGGTATTGTTTGTATATATATGATACGTTTTGGGCCTTAGCATTATTAAGGAATAATATAATAATATAGGAGTATGTTAGCAATTACTTGGGGAGTAAGTTAAGAGTTTTGTTATAAATAGGAGATGTTAGGGTAGGGTTTAGGCATCCAAATATTGAGTAGATTATTGAGTGAATAGTAGGGCTCATAGAGAGTATTCTCTTGAGAGAGGAGGTTCCAAGACCTATCAATTCTTGGTTTATCTTGTATTCTTTTACCTTTTTATATAATCTACCTCCTGGATCATATCAATTGGTATCAGAGCCGTTCGATTCTTGGTTGTAGAGATGGATCAAGAAGTTCTTCATTTAATTCGAGAAGAGTGGAAAAGTTTGATGGTGGCTTGAAAAAAGATATCAGAGAAGAGGTAACTTCTCTAAAAAAAGAAATTAGAGAAGACCTAAAGGAGTGTTTCAATGACCTAAAAAAATGTTTTAAACAAGAAATTATATTGCAAGAAAAAGTGATGGCTAAGGTTTTGCCGTTGCCGCCACCACCTTCGTCGCCCCCACCATCGCCTCCACTTCCGCCGCCACCGACGCACCATTGCCGTCGTTGCCTGTAAAGACCCGACCTAAAAATGGTCCTAAACCTGGTCCTTACTCAGCATGCATGCATAAAAGATAATAGAAATCATAAAGCATTAAAGTTTGCATAAAACATCCATTTGAAATTCCAAGGAACATATTTATAAACATTTTAAAATACTCCCTGTTCAACATTAAAAACAACCCTGGCCAGAGTATAATTTGAAACAAACAAAATACAAAACATTCAAATCATTCCATCAGGTTCCATATGCAAATCCTACGGACTCCATGTCCGACTACATGCTGAATTAAATCAATAAACATAAACATAAACAGAGTGTCGGCAGCTCCCATGATCATACAGCTCCCCTTCTAGCCTTCTTGGTGCTGTCCCAAGTTACATGGTGGAAAACCACAGAAAATAAGGGTGAGTACAAAGGCACTCAGTAAGAATCTCCAACCGGGGTAGAATACGAAACAACGCATCATCTAGCATCTAAGAAAACATGCAAACAGTTACCAACACAGAATCCCTGAAATGAGTTGTCAATACAACTCATGAGTCATCGGAAGTCTCTTACTTCCGGCCTAATGATCAGCTCAATAACTGATCCCAACAGATATTCTCGAAGGTCTCATACCCTCGGCCAAGTGATCAACTCAAAAGCTGATCCCAAATAGATATCCTCGAAGGTCGAACCTTCATCCAAGTGACCGCTCAACAGCTGGTCCTGACTAGCTCTCTAAACTGGTCCTTGGACATCCGGGGGAGTACCCGAAGTCCGGCTCTAAACTCGAAAAGGAAGGGTGTACTCACGAACATTAGCCCGAGGGAGTTCTCCGCCCGGCGCTTAATGCGTGAGCGCGCACACCACATGCTGCTGCAAACTGCGTAAATGTGGGGGCTTAGGGACATACTACGCCAGTCTAGGTACGCATGCCTAAAGACTCGGAAGCGGTGTCACTGATCTACAGTAGTGCGAG
>JBBMKA010000021.1:17302371-17319417 GCA_037833695.1 Sechiopsis laciniata | reverse complement strand
AAAAATTTCGACAAAAGTCTTCATTACTTGAATTTGTATTAAATGCATGCATGGTAATTATTCTAGCTAATAGTTGGGAAATTAGGGTCGTTACATTGCAGCTCCGACCAAACCTTTTCTGCCCTATCTTCATAATGGGTAAGCCTTTTCTTTTCTTAAAACTCCATTTTTTTCCATCAATGGCATTTTCCGGCGATGAGGGTTTTAAAACCCATTCTTCTTTTGCAATTCGTGGAGCTAGGGAGCTCCGTTCGTAAATCGGAGACCAGATCCTTGATCAAGAGAGCGAGACGAAGAGTTTAAGGTAAGGTTCGTTGTTTTTCATGGCGATGTACCGCCGCCGGCTGGCCATGCCCCGTCGTTGCTGCCATTTTTCGGCAACGCGTCGCCAGCTCAGTTTCTCGATCCCGTTCGCATGGTGAGCTCTATTTTGGTTCATTATACTTCATTTGTCCATTTCATTGATTCTATCCTTGATCCTAGTTTTAGGTGCTCTCGAGATTTGGAGTTGGACTCGTGGTTCAGCTTCGTGGTTCAGTCAAGAACGTCGGGAAGTTAAGAAGTTCCATTATGATTTGGGTTTGTGGCTTAAAAGCATGTGTTTAGGAGCTTGTTAGAATCTACGGGAAATGGAAGCTTTATGACTTGTCATGTAACGACCCGACTTTTTAAAATACTCTAATAGGGTGTTACGGGCGCATGCATTTAAAAATTATCAAAATACATCTGATAAACACATGCAAATTTCCAAGGAAACTCGTAAAATCATGAAATACAACTGATAGTTCAAAAAACTTACAAAACATAGTTTGAGATCCCGATAGTTCAAAACAAAATACCATTCAACAAAGTTTAAAAACATAAAGTTTGACACGAAGTAAAAACAATGCGGAAAGGAAATGACGACACCGTGTCCATGATCGATGCAGCTCTAAGCCTAGCCACCTCAGAATGGATCAGTACCTGAAAATGTAAGGGGTAAGTATAACGAAATATACCTTGTAAGGAGCCCTACTATGGGGTTAAGCATGCAAATAAAAAGAAGTTAGAAGATACGACAACTGAAGCTAAGTGCCTCGCACATGCGTGCCCGGCTCCCGTGCCGGTCACGAGCAAACAATGTCAATCGACAGCGTGCAAGTCGTGAACAAAGGTATAGCTAAATGTCGAGAAATCATCTAACCACTGTCAGGGGAGAACCAAGAGTGAGGGAAGACACACAGGTTCCCTAAACCTCGGGTCGGGACACGTCCTATACCATATCCGCAGAGACATTCACAAATGTCTCAGGGTAGCCTGACCTATGCTAGAGATCTGCCAAACTGCAACTGTGGAGACATACACAAATGGCTCGGGGTAGCTTGACCACTGTCAGAAGGAGCGCCACTCTAATAGAGTATCAGAACGGGCAAATACGAATACCGATAAAGTCACCTGACCCTGTCAAGGAAGACCACGAATAAGGGAAACACATAAGATCCTTCCTTGGGTTAAGACAACGACGCACATGTCGTGTTAGCAAAGGCATACTCGTATGTCGTGCAAAATCACCTGACCTTGTCAAGGAGGACCACGAGTAAGGCAAACAAAAAGATCTCTAAACCTCGGATCAGAACAAGTCTCATACTGTGTCAGCAGAGACATACACAAATGTCTCGAGGTAGCCTGACCTCTGTCAGGGACTCACTAAGTTCTTGGAATGACCATCTGTCACTCCAATGTGAGCATACGAATGATCGCATGTCTGTAGGATACCGTCCACTAGATCATGCCGATAAAATCCTCTGACACTTTCAGGGAGGGCCACGAGTGAGGGGAACACACAACATCCCTAAACCTCGAGCTAGGGGCACCATCTCCTAACCCTGGGGCACCATCTACTCACATGCTTTTAAGCCACAAATTTGGACCATAATAGAACTCCTTACTTTCCTGACGTTCTCGACCGAACCACCAAGCTAAACCATGAGCCGAACGACGAATCCCAAGAGTCGCCTAAACATAGAACCACGAGTAAAAATCAATGAAACGCACAAGCAAAGCACAACAAACCAAAACGGGGCTCACCACGCGAACGGGGACACAAAAATGAGCTGGCAATACATCACTAGTGTGTGGCGGCGCGTCGCCAGAAAACGGTGGTGGCGTCGGCGGTGGCTGACATGAAACTCAACGAAACTTATCTCTTTTTCTTCGTCTTATCACCCTGAGCACGGAACTGGTCTCGGAATCGCAAATGTACCTCTTTAGCTCTGCAAAACTACGAAAGAAGAAACGGGTTCAAAACCTCGTCGCCGGAAAAGTCCATTAAAACCAAAAAACCTTACCCTGTTTCGAAGCTCTTGACGCCCTGAGCACAGATCTGGTATCGGATTTTCAAATATAGTTCCCAATCTCGGTAAAACTGCAAAAGAAGGAAAGGATTTTAAGAAGTTCCTCACCGTAATCCATGGATTCTTCACCTGAACTTAAGTGAAAAGGCTAAGGGGAAGGTAGGAACTCACCAAAGGGAAGACAAACGACTGCCAATGTTTTATGAGGAGCATGAAGACTCACGCTACCGGAGACGAACAAACACGCTAGAAAATGGAACCAAAATGCAGCCACGCGTGAGAGGGAGGGAGAAGCGATGGTGGAGATCGCGACACGTGGCGCGCTGGATGGATGATGAGGGTTTAGATGGACAATTAAGATGAAGGAGAGTGAAAAGGAATGAATGGCTGGGATGGGGGCTGGGTTAATCATGTAGAAAAGAGAGGGGTTGGGGCTTGTGTTAGCGCCTGGGTGAAGGGAGAGAGTAAAAGAAAAATATTTCTTTTTATATATAAAACTCATTTCTATTCTTAGTTATTTAATTTCTAGGTCAAAATAGAGTTTAAAATCACCAACCAAAAATAGCACATGGAAAATGAATATGAAATTATAAGATTTTCTCATCATATCAACTTAAATAGGATAATTGAGAACACTCATTAGATTAAACTAAATTTTTAGTTTGAAAGAATTTGACTTAATTAAATTTATACCTCAACACCAAATTAAATGCCTTCAATTTAATATTTTGAAAGGTTGAGATAACCTTAAAGAATTTAACAAATTCTCAAATCCCTTTAATGATTAGCTGATTATTCCACTTGAGAAAAATACATAAATATATTTAAATAATTAGGGTGTTACAATATTCCCTCTTAAAGAGACTTTCGTCCCGTTAATAGGGTAGTTGTCAGTTCCATTATTTCGTTGTTGGAATAATAACATTGAAACTCCTATTATTTCAGTTTTAAATTATTGATTAACGGTTGGCGTGAATACCTCTTTATTAAATACCTTGGCCAGGGGCTTTCCATTTATTTAGTTTTCGAAATAAACTCAACAGGAGCAATTATTTGAGGTTTGAAATTCGAATTATGCATGTTTGTAACTGTTTTGAGTCAGCATGACGTAGAAAATGTAGTTTAAAATTAGAGGTTCTTACATTGGGTATGCATTTTCTTCGGAGGTAATCTAGTTCAACGGTTCTCCAAAAAGCAGACTGTTATTTCTCGATCTAGTACAGAAGTCTAGCTCGTATTTCAGCTGAGTTAGTCTAGTTAAAGTCCTTATTACTTGATCTGCATATTCAACTCCCTTCTTCTCTAACTGTTTGGTGTGATAATCTCAGTGCTGTTCACCTAAGTGCCAATCTGGTTCTGCGTTCCCTTATAAAACATGTAGAGATAGACATTTATTTCGTTCGTGATCTAGTGCATAAAGTCCAGATTCGTGTATGTCATTTACCTGCAGTTGCTCAAATAGCAAATATTTTTACAAAACCTCTCTCAGCTATAAGTGTTCTTTCGTTAAAGTACAAGCTCAAAGTTCATTCTTCAAATGTTATTGGCTTGAGCAGGGATGTGAAGAAAGCTCATTAATTCATTTTGTTAAGTCTGTTAAGTGAGTTTGTTTTGCTGTTAATATTCAGCTGAATATAAGTTAATTTCCTTCTTGTATATTAGTGAGTCTATCTATATAAGGGTCTGGCTTGTATCATTTCTGATATATGAGAAAGTGTTATTTATCCTTTCTCATTTCTTCTCCTCAGAACCCTAACATCAGTTATTGTAATTTTAATAAAATCTAAACTTTGTCCTATATAATAGGTTTTTCTTGTTAAAGTTTCTTAAAAGTAACTATTTATTAAATTTTTTTCTGTATAATTTAAAAACTAGTTCACACATTGTGTCAAGTTGTATATAAAAATTATATTATTATTGATTAACTTTCAAATAAAAAACATATGGTACAGATCAATTTTAAATTTTACCAAAAGTAAGAAAAAAAATGAACTTCTGAAAGCACAAAAATGAAATCGGACATTTTAACCTTTACTAAATTCAAATTTATAAAACAAAATTTTTAAGTACAAAAATCAAAATAGAATAAAATCTGTGGAGCATAATTCAATGACAAAAAAATATAGAATAAAATCTTACCACCATATTTGTGAAAAAAAAAAAGAAAAAAAAAAAAGAAGCTATAGTATTAGGATCAAATTACATTTAACTAAAAAATATTTTATCAAATTATGGAATGGCCTAATCCTAAACCATTTTGAATTGACTTAATAGTTAAGTGGAGTTTGAGAAATAGTAAATGTATGAGTTCGATGTTATGGTGTCCATCTACTAAGACTTAGTTTCCGATAAATTTTCTTCACATTCAAATATCTAGGACCAAACAAGGAGTATTCTTATGGAGATGTGGACATTCAAGGCATAATGATCAAGATGACTTTGAAAAATTAAGAGGTGGTGAGTTTAACTATGGTGACAACTTATCTAGGAATATGGATGTTCATCAGTCGATCAATTTTCGGTGAAAATCGACACCAAAACCAACCTATCGATTTACTTTAAAATAACATTAAAATCGATTTATCAATTAAGTCAATTAATTCATTTATTTATTAAAAACACATATTTATCATCCACAATTTTTTTTGGAAACACATTTTTTTTTTGGAAATTTAAGTTAGTTTTGTAATAATTAAAATAAAAAAAATCTAATTAATTATATGAAAATATTAATATTATATATAAAAATTTATTTCTAACCATCTAAATCAACAAATTTTCAGTTATATATTTTTATAAATGAGACCGATCGACATATATTTGAAAACCAACAATCCTCTTTTTTTTCTCAATTTCAATAGGTCGATTATGTTTTTGAGAATGTATGAATGCTCTTCTTAGGTATTAAGTTTTTACGAATTTTTTTGACATCCAAATATTGTATGGTTGTAAAGCATATTTCGTGACAATAATATAGAGGGGTGTTTGGATGGAAATTTTTAAGGAGGTTATCAAAATGAGATTTTCAATCACTCTTCAAAAAACTACATCCAAACGGGCTATTATATTCACCCAAAATAAACATTCATTTCTAATCGTTCAAAATAATTATTCATTTCTAATCACTTAAAATAATTTTTCATTTAAAACTATTCAAAATAACCAGTCATTTCTAACTTTTTATATAATCTCTCATTAAATTATCAAAATATTTGATTATTTATATACATTATAAAATTTTGATTTTTATTAATAAATATTATACAATTTGTAATTAATATTTTAAAATAAAATTTTATTATATGGTTCGATTATATTTTAATAGTTAAAGTTTTTTCTTTTGTCATATTTATGACTTTTTTTTATAATTCCTACGACATGTTTATTATAATTTTAAATTAGTAAATTTTTTATTTATAACAATATTTTTATGTTATCACACATTGAAGTTTTTTTATTTTTTTTTTTTATTTTTAATAATTTGGTTAAAATTCAAACTTTAAATTAATTAAATTTTTATTTATAATGAGTTATTTATTAAATTTCGTTTGGATTAAAATTAGCTTAAAACATATAATATATATCAATTTACATGAATTAATACATTTGAATATACAATGAATAATATAGAAAAAAACTTCAAATTTTAAAGAAAATGAGAAATCATGTACCAATGAACAAAAATTTTACCATAAAAATTGTATATATATGAATAATATATATAAATCAACATATAACTACAAAATTTTTATCAAAATAAGTTTTTGTACAACTCTTCTACCAAAATTTCCATCCAATCAAGATATCGTATAAATCTCAATTTCAAATCAATTAAAATCACTTTTCATTTTAATCTACCGCACAAATCCTCATCCAAAAACCTGTGGATGCACCCTGGTCGCCTCATAAGTAGCGAATAATAAAATGGGAAATCGTGGATAGAGGAAATTAGTGGGGGATTGAGATATTTCAGAGTCTGATATGGTGTGTGTGTGCGCGCTTGGTTTTCATCATTAAAGCGAGCTTCGTCTTTTCTCTCGTCCATGGTGGTGCTGGATTTCACACACGCTTTACCTTTTCGGTTCCAAAAGCCCCAATCAAAATCTCAAAAACCCACCTCTCTTTCTTCTCCACTTTTCCCTTTCATTTTCTCACTTTCTTCATGCTTTTCAAAACGGTATTTCTCTTTTCCCCCTTTTCATTTTCTGCTCATTTTTCTGTCAATATTTGATTCATCTGGTTTTCTTGGGCGTGTTCTTCTTTTTCCTTTTTGTTCGACTCTGATTTCTTCTAATCTTGGATTATAGGGGGTGCTTTCGCCTCCTCTTTCAAGTTTTTGAAAAAAATGTGTTGGGTGTTTGTTGTTGGAGGGTTTTGATTAATGCGGTTCTTGATTTTTAAGCTTTCTTAGTATATCCCAAAACTTGGATTTGAGTTTCTCCTCTTGGAATTTTGAGTTTTTTTATTTTTTATTTTTATTTTTATGTCTGTCATTGTTATGATTTGGTTGGACTTGGAATCGTTAATTCATGGCTGCTTTTGAATGTTTTTGTTGGAGGCTTCTTTGTGGCATGATTGGTGTGAGTTTTTCTCTTTGTTGATTGTGAAGATTATTAAGCTTTTATTTGTGGATGCTGTTGTAGGGAAGAACTAGGCATAAACATTCTTCTTTTACATTCGAAGTGTTGATAAGTTGGATTTAGTACCCCGGTCGTAAATCTAGCGATATGTCCGCTGAAACAGAAAACTGGAGGAAATTGGTGAAGAATATGCTTCCTCCAGGAGCATCTACCCCAGAAAGTGCTAGCGATCTGGATTACTCTATAGCTATGGAGTATGAGGGGCCACCAGTAATCTATGATGTTCCCAGAGTCGATCCCCTTGATGCAGATCCGCATTTGATTCCGGTTGCTGAACCTTTATCTGAATCCCAAAGGTCCATTGCAAATAACGGCCCTCCGACTATTGAACCGATTCGTTTGCCAGTCTCTCGTATTGTCGGCATCACGGGTTTGCCTGCTCAGAGTCCAAGGGTATCAGGAAGTTCTGAGTCTGTAGTATCTGTCTTGCAAAACCATGATTTTTCTTCAGCTTCACCTTCTGCCTCCCCAGCTTCAGTTCACAACCTTCCTAGCAATCAACCTAAACAAGTAGTTATTGATGCGAGGAGAGCACCTGTTGTCACGTTCAATACTGTTAATCGTTCCCATAAACAAGAACTTGGTGTTGTGAAGCAAGTGTATCCGGAGTATGTTGGTGTTTCAAAAGAAAAGAAGAAAAAGAAAAGTCGAGTATGTTATAGGTGTGGGAAAGGAAAGTGGGAAACAAAGGAGTCATGTTTAGTTTGTGATGCCAAGTATTGCTGCATCTGTGTGCTTAGGGCCATGGGATCAATGCCTGAAGGGCGTAAATGCGTCACTTGTATCACTGCTCCTATAGACGAGTCGAAGAGGTCAAAATTGGGTAAGCATTCGAGGGTCTTGTCTCGACTAGTTAGTCCTTTGGAAGTCAAGCAGATTATGAAAGCAGAGAAAGAATGTCCTGCTAATCAGCTTCGCCCAGAACAGCTGATTGTGAATGGATTACCTTTAAGGGATGAAGAGATGGCAGAATTACTTGGATGCCCTCTTCCTCCTCAGAAGTTAAAGCCTGGTAAATATTGGTATGACAAAGAATCTGGTCTCTGGGGAAAGGTAACTATAATCTACTGAAGTTAGATTTTCTACTGATATTTATTGTTTGGCCATATACACACTTTTGCCTCTGCAACTAGAATTTCATGAAGTACTTTTGTGTTGGTCTGACAGGAGGGAGAAAAACCAGATAGAATCATTTGTTCAAACTTGAGTTTCACTGGAAAACTTAGTCCCCATGCTAGCAATGGAAACACCGGAGTTTACATCAATGGTCGAGAAATCACTAGAATCGAATTAAGGGTGCTTAAGGTACACATTTTGCTTTAATGAAACACAAACTTCGATATTGTACTTCCCATGTGTTTTTTTTTCGTAACTATACCTATTAATCTTGTGATATCATATATAGTGCCCTGCCCCATTTTCTTACATTCCTTATCATAGATTGGTCACAAAATATGGTACATCTTCCTTGATCACATAAGAGCTTGGCTTTTAAAAGCTAGACTATGTTTTGATCCTTGCAAGATCTCAAATAGGTTATTTGATTCAGATACATTTATTTTTTATTAAAACTTAAAAGAACCTATCTTTGAAAACAGATACATTTTAATCTTCTAGATATGAACTGCTCTGGTTCTTAAGTATATGCTTATGGCTACATAATGTGTTTCAATGGCAAAGTTGAAGATATCAATAACTGTGATGTAATATAAGTCTCAAATCATAGTGACTCTAATTTTCTTTAAATTGTACATCAAATTTGTCAGAGTTTATGTCATAAACGCAAGGGAACAAAATGTTTTCTCAAGAATTTTTTGGGGTTATGAAAAAGAGGTCTTCAAAAGCTAATCAATGCCTGTACATCCTAATGGCTTAGGGAATTGCACCCAACAAAAGCCTCTGAAAGGAGAAATTATTGGAGGGACTGCCTGCGGTTGTCATTTTTATTGCTGTTAGATACATAGTACAAAAAAAAATTCCCTCTCCCATGCGTCCAACGGTCATAAACGTAGCAGCCACATTGTGCCAATCATACAATATACTTTTCTTGAGGAGGTACTTCTATCAAGTAAAATGTAGGCCGTATATGTTTGAACGAAGAAGAGCAAAAAAGAAAGATGCTAGGGTTAGGAGGCTGAAATCTGATGTACTCCATTTCACTAGGGCCTAAGTCAACAATCCTTATCAAAGTGGCTAGCAGAGTTGGCATTACTTTGTAGTTTTTCACGTATCATTAAAAAGCTATTTCTTTTTCTTTTTTGAATTTAAAAAATTAACCAAGGAAAAAGAATATGTGGGACATGCTTTTGTGTGTGTGTGTGTGTTTTTAAAAAATGTCATATATATAGATATATGAAATGAAAAAATTTCATTGATAAAGTGGAAGTGCTACATAAAATTCTATGGAAACAACGATTGATGCCAATCAAAGAGCTAAGTATGAAGGCAAATCAGTAAATACAAGCCCAATAGTGTTCAAGCTTGTAGGTTGACATAGCCAAGAAATCTCTTTGTATTAAAAAGATGATGCTTGTGTGGCGAGATACGTTTCCATCAAACATAGCCAAGAGAAGGAGAAAAGGCTGAAGCTCTAGAAGATAAGATGATTACTGGATGCCAACAAGGTTGTTGAAGAAAAATAATCCCACCAATATTAGGCAAACTCGATCGATGAGTCCTTGTGAAGATAGGCCAGTCGCCTAAGCTTTCTGGGGAAGATAGTCTTGGTGGCATCGATGGGGTGGAGTAGATCTCAACTACTTCCTACTGATAGAGGTCACACACAGAAGGACCACACATGGAGGAGGAGAGATAGCCTAAAACTAGAAGTTCGACAATGGAGCTCTTGTTGGTGCTCAATGACGTCTAGTAAAAGGGTGAACATGTGCAACTGTGAGGGGGGTGGCCGTCAGAGCAACTTAAAGTTGTTTATGGGAGAGAGGAAATTGTCTGATTGCATGGGGATAGTGCTTCACCAATGTATGAGGTATGTGCTGATTCATGAAGTAAAAGAGAAGCTTTAGAAATAGGATGCGCAGTAGAGAAAGGAGACAAGATCGGGGTTCAGCGCACGTCCAAGATTTGTATTCCTCGTCGAAGAAGAAGCTTTGGAGAGAAAAGGGGACCTACAAATGGATGTGCAATGAATAAATGAGAGAGAAACAGAGGAGGAAGATTTGCGCTCCTTGCTGGTGAGGTAGTGTCGTCGGTCCTTCTACGATGGTGGCGAGGCACTCACAGGACGATGAGGGAAAGAAATTAACTTTTAGGGTTGAGAGAGATTTTTAGAAAGTGAAAGGTAGAGAGAGGTCCACATGTGACATGAATCCTACCATGCTATCCAAGACAACATGAAGCTTCAAATGGAGTTGAATTAAATGAAGTGAAGTTTCATTGAACTTATACTCAAATACAACTCATGATCCATTAAACATAAGTTAAGCTTCCTTTATGCAACAAAACTTCAAACTACTTCAAGTGTATCCACATTTATGCATGAGAGGTTACAAATTCATAGTGGGATGATTAGAAACTCCAATTTTCGAATTTATGGTGTCTTGTAAATGTATTTCAGTTTTAAGACAATTTATTACCTTGTTAGGTTACGATTAGTTAATGGCTAACTATAGTCATAAAGTTAGAATGTTACAACTCTTGAATGTCTCACGGAAATTCTAGAGTTTCATTTTGAGGCTATATAAAACCATGTAAGTTGTACTTTGAAGGGGGCCTTGGAAAATGTAGTAAAAAGAGCCATTGTGCTTTTGTATAGCCTAGAGCTATGTTTATTTGCAATTCTATGTGATTGGGTTGCATGTTTAGTATCATTCAAGCTTGATTTGATCAATCTTGCTTGTGGAGTGATTCGAATCTCTGCCTTGAGATATTTGATCGATAAGGTAATTCGATTTTACTTCCCTTAAGTTGATTTTCAAAATTGGTTTTGGGGTTTTTGGGTTTGAATTCTAAAGGTCTTGTTCTTTAACAAGGTTGTTAGATTCAATTCCCAAGGGTTTCATAACAACATGCCTACATAATCATGCATTGTCTGTCATTGAAATAAGTGGAGGATATGAAGACTTGGAACTATTAGTCAGCTGGAATGTTAACAAGTTTATACAAGAAATGTAAAATCTATATAGCATAGCTTGATATCTTAATATTTGTTCAATTTTATTCGAGTTAGTCGGCTGGTGGCTTCTTTGGAGGAGCCTACTTTTTTAATAACCTGTATTGCACTAATTTCAGCATCTTGCCACGTGGATGGCTTGATGAAACTATTTAATTTGTTTAATTTGCTTGACTATTAAAAGAATCTCAACGTCCACTTAAAGAAAAGGAAATTTTCCATTATGAGGTCAGTTCCCTTTAGAAGTCTAATGGTTTGTGGTTTCTTCTATAACTAGACTTATTCAATGCTATATCTTTTCAGTTGGCAAATGTTCAATGCCCGCGTGACACCCATTTTTGGGTCTACGACGATGGTCGCTATGAGGAAGAAGGTCAGAACAATATCAGAGGAAATATCTGGGAGAAGGTGCACATAAGACTTTTTTAATGAAGTCTAACCGTATGTTAAATTGATCCTTTTGATATCAAGAACCTTATGTATGCTTTGAATAAGGCAGGCTTCTACACGCTTTGTCTGTGCTTTGTTCTCATTGCCCGTGCCCCATGGTCAACTACCTCATGGGGTGAGAGAAGAGGCTAGCAATTATACAACAGTTCCCAAGTATTTTGAGCAACAAAAACGGATTCAGAAACTTCTTCTCATTGGTATTGAAGGCTCTGGAACTAGCACTATTTTTAAGCAGGTAAACTTGTCCTTGTTATTGTTGCTATTTTGTTCTCAGATCCTCTTTCGGGCTAAAAGGAAAAAGAAAAATTGTTCTCAGATCATCACTTTCTCAATGTTATGTTTGGAACTTAATGTTGCAAGGGGAGAGTAGGAACTTATATATACAAATGTTGGTACTTGATAGAGTGAATTAGTTCGTATGCTGAGCTGAGTAATTTTTTTAACCAAGGGTAAGTGGGTCCCGAGTAAGCAAGTTTGTTTTTTTCATTATATTGTAGGATGAGATAAGGGTTTAGGACTTTTCAGACCTCCAAACAATCTAAGTTCATGCTTTTTTATTTTTAGTTTTGGCTCAATTGATCCACGAATGTGAATATATTTTTCTTTTTCATTTAAGAGGCTAAGCAACTGGCCTGAATCAGTTTGCTTAAAACCTTCTAGAAATGAAACAATTCCATCTACTATCTTCAATGCTTGCTATTTTGGGCAGGGAAAATTTTTGTATGGGAACAGATTTAATGAAGAAGAACTTCAAGATATGAAGCTTATGATTCAGAGTAGCATGTACAAGTATCTTAGCATCCTGCTTGATGGTCGAGAACGCTTTGAGGAGTTCATGAATCGAAAAAATGCTCCAAGTTCCCAGGGAGATCAAGCTCTCGATACTGGTAATTTTTGCAATGCTAAGTTCATTGGGCACTATGATAAGATTGGGATCCAGAAGTTTTAGATAGCGTTTTTTTGGGTTTAATTATGAGAAAATGGCACAAATAACTCATAAAGCAGTTGTTACAGTCACTCCTCAATTTTGAACTATAAACATTCAATCCTCAAACTTGTGAATTAATTTTTATAATCCTCAAATTTTGAGCCGGGACAAGACATTTTTTTTACATTTTTTCATTACATTTAGGGAATTTACCCTCGACAGCACATTCTACCTCTTATATTATATTTCCAACACAATGTCTAAAATAATTCATTTATAGCATATGATTTCTATCAGTGAGTAAAACTCAACCGATTGAGTCTATCAGTGATTGAATTTATATTAGTGATAGAACTAATCAGTGGTAGAACTCTATGAACTCAATTTAGATTTTCTGCTACAAATGAATTAGTTTTGATTTTGTGTTATAAAAAGAAATACTTTGCTCGTTTTTATAATACATGCGTGTCATCCTTGTATTTATATTATTCATGCAAAATCCCCTTATATTTATATTTCTTTTTTCTTTTTATTTAATTTTTTAAAATAGAAATGACAAATATAAATTGCAAAATTTTCTTTCCACAGATGGAGAGAGGGAGGTTAGTGAATGCATATACTCTATCAACTCGAGACTGAAACATTTTTCCGATTGGCTCCTCGATATCATCGCCACAGGGGATCTGGACGCATTCTTCCCTGCTGCAACTCGCGAGTATGCTCCATTAGTCGAAGAGCTATGGAAAGACCCTGCAATCCAAGAAACTTACAAGAGAAAAGACGAGCTCCACTTCCTTCCCAATGTTGCCGAGTACTTCTTAAGCAGGGTAATCCATCTGACCCTCATCAATATCTATCTTATACACAAATTTTCGAAACCATATCATCTATCATCAACTGTAATCTCTTAGAATTGTTTTGGGAAAATGCTTAGAATTAGGAACAATTGAATTGTTTTGAGAAAATGTTTTGAATTTGTGATTGTTTCAGGCAGTGGAGGTGTCAAGCAATGAATATGAACCTTCTGATCGAGATATTCTCTATGCAGAAGGGGTGCCTCAAGGGAATGGATTGGCTTTCATGGAATTTTCACTCGACGATCGGAGTCCAATGTCCGAGACCTACACTGATCATCTTGAAGCTCCACCCCCACCACTCACTAGGTCATATATCTTCCCATTCTGCATATTGATTTGTGGATGAGAGATTTCTAAACAGATTTATGGTCTCTCTGGGTGGTGGGAATGATTTTTAAAATAAGTGCTTTTGATTAACAGTAAAATATTTTGTCGTTTGCTTTATGGAGGAATGTTGTTTGCTTTCAAGAGATTAGGGAGAGAATTTATGGGTAGAGTAATTATCTAGAGAAAAATGGTGACAGAGTTTGTGAGAGGATGTGCAAGGAGAAGTTTACGAGTGTGGAGAGAAAAGTTAGCGAAAGAAATTGAGACACTTAATCATCAAGGAGTGGCCAAGTGGTCAAAGAGGACCGCGGGATGCTTAAGGTGATGAGTTCAATCCATGGTAGCCACCTACCTAAGAATTAATTTTCTACTAGTTTCCTTGACATCCAAATGTTGTAAGGTCAGACGGTATGTCCCGTGACATTAGTCGAGGTGCGCGCAAGTTGGCCCGGACAGTCATGGATATCAAAAAAAAAAAAAAAAAAATTGAGACACTTGAGTCTTGATTTAGAAAGTACTTTTAAAAAACGATCATGTAATTGGTCTGGTGGTCAAAGAGAGCCTTAAATATCTAAGAGGCATGAGTTCAATCTATGATGACACCTACTTAGGAATTAATTTCCTACGGGTTTCTTTGACAACCAAATATTATAGGTTCAGACGGTCTATTTTGTGAGAATAGTTGAGGTGCATGTAAGCTGGTCCATCCTATAAGAATAGTTGAGGTGTACGTAAGTTTGTCCCGTCTCACAATGAAATTATGAATATAATGAAAATACTTTGGACGTTGAAAAGATACTCTCCAACATCTTTCCCCGCAATATTTTCTGCAAGGGGCAAGTTATGTACTGGAGACTGGTTTTAATAAGTGATAATTTGTTTCGTCGAGTCACTTATTGATTTATGTACTCCAGTTTCTATTTATTTTCAGTGTACATGTGTATTTTTCTCGCAAATCTGAAATCTTAACTTTTATTCTGTTATTACAGATACCAACTTATAAGGGTAAGTGCCAAGGGGATGAATGAAGGGTGCAAGTGGGTAGAAATGTTTGAAGATGTTCGAGTCGTCATCTTCTGCGTTGCTCTCAGTGATTTCGATCAAATGTCTCTTGCCCACGAAGGTAACGGCAGCGGAAACCTATTACAAAACAAGATGATGCAAAGCAAGGAACTCTTCGAAATGATGGTTCGACACCCTTGCTTCAAAGATACCCCATTTGTGTTGATACTCAACAAGTACGATCTCTTTGAAGAGAAAGTAAACCGGGTATCGTTGAATGTTTGTGAGTGGTTTAACGATTTCAGTCCCGTGCGACCGCTACACTGCAGCCAATCACTAGCTCATCAAGCTTTCTACTATGTAGCTATGAAATTCAAAGACCTGTATCAATCCATCACAGGTCGTAAGCTTTTCGTGTGGCAAGGCAGAGCGAGGGATCGAGTTACTATCGACGAGGCATTCAAGTATATAAGAGAAGTTGTCAAGTGGGATGAAGAGAAGAAAGATGAGAACTTCTTTGGACCTGAGGATTCCTTCTATAGCACAGATGTGAGCTCATCTCTATTTGTTAGACAGCAATGATTATGATAAACAGACAGTTTATTGTACTAGTTTCATAAATAGTGTCAAAAGGAAGCCCCAAAATGAAAGAAAAACATGTGCTTCACTTTCTTCCCTCCTTGAATAAGGTTATTCTTCCAAGCCTGCAGCCCAAAATTTGTGGATTGATATGTTGAAGGATGTCCTATAATTTTGTATAGAGAACTCTGTAGAATCTTAGTAAGCATTTTACTGCTCTCCATATTTTTCTAAAATAAAATATGTGGTGCATGAGAATTTAAACCTTCAACTGAGCTCAGTTTAACATTCCATAAGTTGTAAAATCGCATCTTTGGAATAAAATCCAATTAAAGAAGCAGATTTCCCTAAACAATAATAAAAGGTAAAATACAAATCAGAGTATTGGCATTAAATCAAATATGACAAGAAATCCATAAATTTATGGGGCACTAGCACCAGAAAAAATGGTGGAAAAATCAAAGGTTTAAAAGAGAGTAAGACAACCCAAAATCTTGGCTAATTGAAAATCACCGACTCGATTGACAGGCATAGCTTTTATAACTATTTTATCTGCTGAAAGTCATGTAAAGAGAGGGTGTCTGGCTCGACAATGCTTTGCAACTAAGTCATTCTTGTTGTTTTATGATGCATGTATTAAGGAACAACAAACCCACCCAGATCTTAACATTAATATGATATTATCCACTTTAAGTATTAACCTTCATAGCTTTGTTCTTGAGCATTTCCCAAAATGTCTCATACCAATGAAAATATTTAACTTCTCTTATCCAAGATCTATCCCTTATTTTAACCTATGTGAAATTATTACACCACTTTGTTTGTATTCACAATAGACATGGTAGTTTTGCTATAAGAAGTCTAATTCATAAGATAAAATTTGCATGAAATCAATTGTATGCAACAAAAGTAACAAATACAAGTCCAGTAAGTAACCACTCTTAAGTCTGATCTCAACTCCTCCAATTCATGCTCACTTTCAAAACTAACTAGACTGAAGTAGAGGCTTCTGCTTCCTAGAAAATAGTTCAAGAAAGAGTAGGCAAGATGAAAAGACAGCTTGAAAACTAGCCAGCACATGCAAATCAATAAAGGATCATTTGGTCCCTGGCTTTTGTTTGGTCTCTCTCCTTTTTTTTCCCTCTTTTGCTAAGTTGTGTAAAGATGAGATGAAGAGGATCATGACGCAACTAGGTCGGGGGTTTCCGCCTCGACCGAAAGCAAAGTGGAATGCACTTTATCCACCCAGTTGTCCAGTCGGTCTCGCAGGGATTTGATCTGTTGAATTCCCAGAACCCTTGGTTGCACCCAGGAAACATGTACTGTCCCTTCAACTTGATCAATTATACCTTCTATAAGGTGGACCTGCAATAAGAACCCCAGTTTTTCTTATCAACATCAGATAAAGAAAACAGCTCAGAAGTAATTAGTATGTATCCAGAGGTCTAAATCTCCCACTCGCAAATGAAGTTCTAAGAAAAAGTCAAAACTTAAGACTGCCCAAGTTGACATTGTCATGAAAGCTATTGATCAGCTTATCACATTAACCTAGCAGATCTGTACTTACACCTCATAACATGGAAATACAAAGTTCTATTCCCCGTTTAGCATTGGTCAATTGAAAGAGTGGTTGGTTTTTATTAAGTGTGAGAAAGTTAAGATACATAGTTTATTTCGATTAAATAGTCTTTTCTTTTTCCATTCATCCTAACTTGCTGTTTTTCTTAAGTGTGAGAAAGTTAAGATACATAGTTTATTTCGATTAAATAGTCTTTTCTTTTTCCATTCATCCTAACTTGCT
>JBBMKA010000021.1:17283689-17296462 GCA_037833695.1 Sechiopsis laciniata | reverse complement strand
CCTTAGAATTTGACATATTAAACCTTTCCAAAACTTTCTTAGCATAGGAGCTTTGGGAAACAAATAGTTCACCCTTAACTCTGTTTCTTAGAATCTCCATCCCTAGGATCTTCTTGGCTGCCCCTAGGTCTTTCATTTCAAACTCAGAATTTAATTCTTGCTTGATACCTCTTAGCCCTTCTAAGTTCTTTCCTACCAACAGCATATTATCTACATAAAGTAGCAAGTAGATAATACTTGAGTTTTCTAATCTTCTATAGTAAACACAAGTATCATAGAGGCTTCTAGTGAAGCCTATCTTCAACATGTAGTCATCAAATCTCTTGTTCCAGCATCTAAGAGCTTGTTTAAGTCCATACAATGATATGTTCAGCTTGCATACTAAGTTCTTCTTGCTTTCTTTAATAAAGCCTTCAGGTTGATCCATGTAGATCTCTTATTCTAAGCTTCCATGTAAGAATGCAGTAGTCACATCCATCTGTTCTAGCTCTAGATTTTCACAAGCAACAATAGCAAGTAGTAACCTAATTGAAGTGTGTTTAACCACAGGTGAGAAAATATCATTGTAGTCTATGCCTTCCTTCTGTTTAAAGCCCTTGGCAACTAGCCTTGCTTTGAACTTTATTTCTTCTACTAATCCAATTGACTTCTTCTTGAAAATCCATTTACAGGGAATGGATTTCTTGTTTAGAGGTAGCTCCATTAGAACCCAAGTCTTGTTCTTGTACAGTGAATTGATTTCACTCTTCATTGCCAATAACCAGCTGTTCTTGTCTTTGCTTTTAAGAACCTCTTCATAGTCTTGAGGCTCTTCCTCAGAGTGCTCACTAGTTACACAATTAGCATATCTAGCTGGAGGCTTAATCTGCCTTTTAGGTCTCTGTCTTGTGTAAGTGTATTTTGAAGGATCCACTTGAGGAGTGGGCACATCTATTTCCTCATAAGTGTCATCTCCTTCTGAATCTTCAGAGTCTTCACCTCCTTGGTTTGGAGGTTTTGGTCTTGAAGGACCAATGTTTGTATGTAGCTCCACCTGAGAACCAAGTTGTTCTCCATCAATTCTGTTTTCTTTAGAATTTTCTCCAGCTTTAGTGTTCATATAGAGTTCATCTTCTTTGAACACAATGTCTTTGCTCACAATGCTTTTGTTCTCATTGAAGTTTCAAAGTTTGTAACCTTTGGTTCCTTTGGGATAGCCAATGAACATGCATTTGAGTGCTCTAGGATCCAGCTTCTTCTGTTTCTTATGAACATATCCTACGCAGCCAAAAAATTTTAAGTTTGTCAAGTTGGGAGGAGTGTTATACCACTTCTCCTGAGGTGTCTTCAAATCAATAGCAACACTAGGACTTCTATTAATAGTATAGGTAGAAGTTGCTAGTGCCTTAGCCCAAAATATATCAGGAAGTTTAGCTTAAAAAAGCATGCACCTTACCCTTTCCATTAGTGTTATATTCATCCTTTCAGCAACATCATTTTGCTGTGGAGTGTAAGGTGTGGACTTATGTCTAGTAATTCCATTTTTATCACAAAATGAGTTAAAGTCATGACTTAGGAATTCTAGTCCATTATCAGTCCTAAGATACTTCACTCTTTCATTATATTGCAATTCAATCTTAGTTTTCCAATCTCTAAACCTAGAAAAGGTTTGATCCTTGAATTTTAATAGGTAAGTCCAAACCTTTCTAGAATAGTCATCAATTAGAGATAGAAAGTACCTTGATCCACTCCATGAAGGAGTTTGGACTGGCCCCCATAAATCAGCATGTATGTAATTGAGAATGCCTTTGGAGTAGTGCACTCCCTTTGTGAACTTCATTCTTTTGGCCTTGCCCAATATTCAAGTCTCACAAAACCTCAATCTCTTTGATCCCTTAGTTAGAATAATACCTTGCTTTATGAGTTCATGTAGTCCTTTCTCACTAATATGAGAAAGCCTTCTATGTCAAAGTTCTATCTCATCTTCCTTTGATGCTTCTGAGATTAAGGCATATTTAGGGATGATTACATTATTTACAAAATACAGCCCATTTAGCTTTTCTCCAACTAGAATCAGCTTGCCATTCTTCATGATTTGAATAGAGCCATTCTTATCAACATAGGTGCATCATGTCTCATCTAGCATACCTAAGGAGATAAGGTTTCTCCTTAGCTTAGGAACATGTCTCACCTTCTTTAGTAAAACTTCCCTGTTGTCTTGGAGTTTTAGAAGGACCGAGCCTATTCCAATCACTACATGAGTGTGATTGTCTCTCATGAATACTGAATCTCCCTCCCATGGTTTGTAATCCACAAACCATTCTTTATTGGAGATCATGTGATAGGTACATCCTGAGTCCAAGACCCAGTCTCCCTTTTCCTCACATTCCATGGCCTTGTTGTTTGTAGTAACTAGCACCTCGGTATATTTGTAGGAGCTTTCCCCTATTGATGCAGCTCTTGAACCATGTTCCTTTTGCTGTGAATAATCTCTTTTGTTACTTGAGCTCTTCTTGTAGTAGTGACTCTTCTTGGAGTTAAAGCTCCTCTTATTATAAGAGTCTTTTCTATGATAATCATCTTTCCTTTCAGGGCAATATCTTTTAAAATGCCCTTCTCTGTGGCAGAGAAACCATTTTAGGCTAGACTTGTCTTTGTAGGAGTTGTAGTTGCTCTTAGAAGACTTGAACCTTTAGAATGGTTCTTCCCTTTAGTAAAAAGTGATTCAGCACCTCCTCCACTTTTAGAATTTGTTTTAATCTCTAATTCCATGCATTTTAGGGCATTAATGACAGCGTCAATAGTGACATTGTCTCGGCCATACTTCATGGTTGTTTTCACATCTTTGTAGGCTTCATGTATAGAATTAATCAAGATGGCAGCCTCACTTTCAAGCCCTAATTTCTCCCTTGATCTATTGAATTCAGAAGTTAGCTTTTTGAATTCATCCAAGTTCTCTGTTAAGTTCTTAGAAGGATTGATCTTGAAAGAGAAAAGTCTCTCTCTTGTGTAGAGCTTGTTTGGCAAATCCTTTTTGTCAAATAGATCATGTAGCTTCTTCCATACTTTGTAGATTGAATCTTCATCCATAACTTGTCTAATGATAGTGTCTGAAAGATTGAGCATGATAGTTGTAGTTGAATATCTTCCTTTTCTTTCTTCTCTTCATAAGTAAGAACTTTCTTCAAATCCTTAGGATCTTCAATAGCTTCATGAGCCTTTTGTGCAATCAAAATGATTTTGATCTTCTTGGACCAAAGTGAGAAGTCACTTGATCCATTGAACTTGTCTACTTCATACTTTGTCGTGGTTGCCATGTCTCCTCTTTACAAAAACTTCAAGAATCTTGAAAATCTTTAAATCTTGAATGTTCAAAGATGATCTTCAAGCTCTGATACCAAATTGTAGTATTGAAATCGAAATTCAATTTTATTTTAGGCCCAAAACATCAGCCTAAACCAAATTTGTCTTCTCTTCAAGGGTCCAACCACGTGTTTGATAGAAGACCTGCATGATTGACACCTTTAAGCTGAGCTAGACAAAACAGTAGGGTTTCACTTCATTTTTCATTTTTCTTCTCTTTCTCCTTGGACGAAATCTTGGCCGAATTTTCTTTGCTCTGCTAGGGTTTGGTCTCTTCTTCACCTTCAATTGGATTTACTGCTTCTTGAGTCCAGCCAAACTTCTTTACAAGCTAAGTCATACTATTTCTTTCACCTTTATAGACCTCATTTTCTTCTTGAAAGGAAAATTCTAAAATGAAGCTTATTGACTTGTTCTTTAGCTTTTCATTTCAGCATGTATGTTCTAAGAACAAGGATGATCATAACAACAAAGTAATGGAAAAGGTTACTTACTTGAAATGCATCAATGAAAGAGGTAATGTCACTGTTGTTTCATTTGGGTTTCTTTCCTTTGAATGTTTGCTGCAATCTTTCTAGATCTTGATTTGTTTTCTCTGTTTTTGCATGAATGAACTTGAACCAAGTATGAACAAAGCAAAAGCAAAACAAAGACAGTAGTGAGAGAGAGGAAGAAGAGAAGGACACATGAATTATAGTGGTTCAACCATAGGTCTAATCCACTCTCAAGTGGTAAGCTTCATCTTCATTACTTCTTTTCTTTCAACAAGTATAGAAAATACACATTCACAATTATACACTCATTCCTCACTTTTTAAATTCTCAGAATTTCTCTCTATTGCTTTGAATACACAGTGATCTATATATAGAAATCTAGAACTGAGTAAGAGCTTTAACAGATTGCATCTCTTCTTGAAAACTGTTGAGTTGTTGAGGCTGTTAGGTAGTTTAGCTTGTTAGGAAACTATCTGAGCTGTTTGATTATTTAAACTTCCAATCTGTTGTGAACTGTGTAACTGAAAAACTGTTTGTTGTTGCTTGTTTAGTATTGAGCTGGAGCTTTGCTTGAACTGAATGGCTCAGGAAAATTACCAGCATGTAGAAATGAATTTGTTCCATGTTTGTTTGCTGACTGTGTATATGTTTTAGCTAAGTTTACATTCAAACTTCTTAACAATTTTTAAGGGAGAAATATATTTTTGGGTAATTTCTATTTGATTCTTATATTTCAAAATCAAATATTTTTATCTTCGACATTTAAAATTGAGTTAACTTTTATTCTTGTTTTTTTTATATATATATAAATTTAATTCACATCAAAATTAATATAATCGATTCATTAGTACATTGGAATTCAAAATTAATACAATAATTATTTTAGTCAATATTAATTAACGATTTTATTATCTTAAAAACCAAGATTGAGTATTGTTGAAATGTGAAAAATAAAAGGGTTCGATTTTGAAACATACAGATCAAATAAAAATTACATCTTAATGTAATTTTTCTAATTTTTTATTTTATTTTATATGATACTACAAAATATATGAATAAAATAATCAGCACCCTAAAATGTTAGGTATTCGCAATTAGATCCGTCTAAGGATTATTATATTGAGTTTTGTCCCTATACAATATAGATTAATAGAATAAGATTCTCTCTAAAAAAGAAGAAAGAGAGTTAGAGGATCGCAAGTGTACTTAAGCTTTTTAGATAGCTTTACGAAACTTTGCTTACTTTAAATACTGTTTAAAAAAAATAAATAACAAAAGCATTAAAATTAAAAACATTAAACTTTGCTTACTTGAAAAGGTTGTAATAAAATATCAATTTCAAACTTAGTTTTTATTGAAACATCTACTTAACTCATATCGCCAATAATATATATATATATATATATATATAAAATTAATTGTCACCCATTTATTTAGATAGTAATTAAAAATGACTTTCTTCCATCTTAAAAAAAGGAAGGGGTATACAACGAAATATGCCTCCAATGGGTCGTTCTAGTTGTTATAAAGTTATAAACGATGACTATTTATAAGATTTTATCAAAAAACAAAAAATTCAAAAATGTAAATTGAATACTCTCAAATAAATTAAAATTATTATTTTTAGTATAATAACGATTTTAAGATGGAAAGATTTAAACTTATGACCTCAAGATATATGTCAATTACTATTAGATTCAACCACACAAATTAACGAGCATTAAAATTAAAATTTATTTACATTTCAAATAATCATTCTTCTAACGATTTATTTTATTCCATTTAGAGAATTAGAGATTAATAAAATGATTATCAAATACACTCAATGAGAAAAAGAATAAAATGCTTACCATACACACTCTCTATTTTCTAATTGAAAATGGACATTGTTAACAAATGCAATTTGATCTATGTATAATACAAACTAGAATGGCTGTCAAGAAACTTGAAGAAAAACACACATTTCAAAATGTTTAAATTATCACTAAGAAAAAGTCAATACTTTTTGCCATACTAAATTCTGTTCTAGACGAAGATAGTTTGTCCAATCTCCCAACATTCATGTCTCCTAGAAAATCCTAAAATTATTATTTTAACAAATAATAGCTGTAAAGGTCATTTCATGCTTAACATTGGAAATCCATTTAGCTATGTTTGCATTCATCAACTTAATTTTATCAAAACTTTAGTACCATGTACTGGCAGTTGTACTTACCTAACATTAATCATCTTCACCTTCCATAAATAAACAAGTCTTCAATGTCAAACCAATAATCTCGACTCTCGAATGGTCGAGCATTCTTCCTCAGCTTACGGGACCTCGACAAAAAAATAGTACCTGAATAACAAAACTAATAGAGATAAAAGGGAGTTGAAGATTTGAAAGGCTAAATTTTTTATATACTATGTAAACACTGAACCTGTGACATGACATTGTACAAGGAAAAACAATAAAAGGTAAAAATTTAGGGGGTTGGGGGATACAAACTTTAAAAAATACTGTATAGGCAACTCTAAATTCCATATGAGAAGTAATTAGGTGTGATATATCCCAGATTCCTCAAGTAGGTTTAGGATGTTATGCTCCGGAGCACTGATAGATGGTAAAATTGTTCGTGTTGCCCTCGGTCTTGTCTCACCGAGTTCAGCTTCTTTCATAACAGGCAAGTCCGGCATTTTGCTTATACTCGATACTCGTTCCTTCCATATTCTTCCATCCTAGTGGTTGAGGAGTTCAAAATCAGATCTCAAAATGTATCACAAACCTATAACTTACATTATGAGTTTGGTAAATCAACAAGGAAGACAACATCATAATTCTCTAACAGCTAGTTCAATCAAAATCAGCTTCATGGCTTTCAAACTTCATCTATAATCAAATTTTGTCTGATGGCTATATCGAAATCTAGTTATGCAACATGTTCAATATAGATGATTCAGTAATCAGCCTAACTTGAGACCGTGCCAACTATAATCCGTGTACACATATATACATATACATATATATACATCACGTGTACATATATACATATAGCTCTTCCATATTTAGGAAAATCTTTACGATGCTGATGCTTATCATATGATCTTTTGAACAGTTCTAAATATCATCTTTAAAATCATGAACAGGCTTTCCAAAATGAATCTATGAAAATACTTTCAAGTCGAGATCGCGACCTGTTAAACACTTATGGACATACATACATCAATATATGCAATAAGGCAACTGGATATAGTTGATCAGATAGACAGTAAACTGAACAAAATTGTAAAAGAAGATAAAGTCTGCAGCTTACATTCAGAATAGATGGTTCGGGCAACGGGCACTGAATTGGCCTGTCGTTGTCGAGAGGCTCGATCGGGTGTTCAACAGGCTTGAACTCCACAGCTACTTCAATTCCATGAGTAGCAGCACCAAAAGTAGCACTAACACCGGTACTCTCTGGATTTGGAGGCAGTCCTTCTCTTCCATCCTGCACCAAAACAAACTCACTTTATAAAAGCATCAAAACTACCCAAAATATCCAACTAAATTTTCAACAAATCCACAAAAGTAAAAGAAAACAATGGCCCAAATGGTAATTTCCTAACCTCCATCAAAGTTTCAAAGCAAAACAGGACAAGTAAAAGAGCAAATATGATAAGATCTCAGAAACAACCATGGAAATCAGAAGCATAAAAGCTCAACTGGTCCATTACACCAAGGAGTCAACAAAGTTCACAACTATTAATATTATATATTTTTAAAAAGTGACCAAAATCAGAACTAGATTCGAGTTTCATACGACCGAAGTAAAAGAAATCTACAAAAATGATCCAAAAGAATCATATTCCCCACCACAACAAGGCAAGTAAGATACCAATTCACTAAAATTCAACCAATCTAGCAGCCATGAAAAACCAAGAAATGGAAAATTCTTTCGACGTTTACACAAGAAACGGCACATCAATAGAACACAACAAGTTCAGAATCTTCACAAACAAAACGAACAATCAATCAACAAACCCCACAACTTCAAATCCTCAAAAGCCCCAAAAAAAGTGACCGATTCATAGAAAAACGCAAAATCGAGATAGATGAGCAAACAAAATCAATCCCCACATCCAAAATAAAGAGAAGAAACAACATACAAGCGCACTTTGAGCTCGTCGATGCCCTGTTCTACTTGAAGAAAACCTTGAAAAAATGCCCACCATCTGTTCGATGAAAGTCCCAACTGAAAAATTAGTCGCAAAAACGAAATGGGTATTGAGATCTCGCCGCCGTTTCCCCTACAAACTCAAAGGGTCTCTAAATTTGTGTATTTAAAATAGTACAAAGGGCATGGACAAACACAAGAGTCCAACAAATTTCAAACCAATAAGAATCAGATCTGGACTAAGTCCAAAAGATAAACAGAAGTGGGTTTCTCTATCTTGAAATGGAGAGAGAGAAGAAGACGATGATGAATCGATGATGAAGAAATTGGGTTGGAGGAAAATGAAAGGATAACTTTGGTTTGAAGTATGTAACTTTTCTTAACGGATGGGTTTTTGATTTTGATTCTTTTGGAGTAAAATTGAATGGGTTGGGTTTCACTTATAAAATTAACCGTTGAAATTGAAATGATCAAAGCTGTCAAGAATATGGAAAGTCGATTTGAATGAAGGCATGGAACACCCAAAGAACATTAAAAAGAAGGTTTAGAACAAAAAAAAAAAAGAAAAAATTACAAGTGAAATTGCAACTTAATTATGTATAAATTTTAAAGTATTTATATTTATGATTATTAATAAATTTTAATATTGTATCATAAAAAAAATATTTGTTAATATTTATTAATAACAATAATTATATTTGTTTTTTTTTTTTAATAATTATATTTATAATTATTTTTTAAAATTTAACCAGTGTTATGAGATTTTCTAAAAAGAATAGAGTTAGAAGAAAAATGGTGGCTTTTCTATTTCTTTAGTCTTAATCTCGTTGGTGGGCTTAGGTGATATCCCGACTTAAAAAGGAAAAGTTTGATGTGTCAAATAGTGAATAATAATTTCATTAAAACATTATTTTAGTATTCAATTTTTAAGATTTATTATATTTTAATCTAAAAATTTTCATAAGTTCAATTTTTATAATTTCAATTTTATTTTAATTTAATTTGTAGAATTTCAAATATTTAATCTAGTACATGAATTATATATATATATATATATATATATCATCACCCTTTTCCTTCCGAATCTTTTTTTTTTTTTTTTTGGTTAATGTGCTTCTATATTAATTTCTACTATTTTTTAATGACCACCAACCCTATTTATGGCTTTCCATTTTTTAGATAAATAATATTTATTTAAGAATTGAAAATTGAAGGAAAATAATAAAGGATCGAAAGAGAAAGGTTGAGGAAAGAGACAACTAATTTAGGGTTGGGAGAAAAATTGGGTAAAGAGAGAAAAAAAAATATTGATTCTAACGAAAGACGAAAATTGAACATTTGAAATTCTACGAACTAAAATATAAAAAAAATTCAAAGTCTATGGACCAATATATATATATTTTAATTCTCTCGTGTTGATCCTTCCGAGCAATACACCCTCGCCCCCACCCGCTCTTGGTCATGCCAGCCACCGTGCAACCTGACATTCGCACTCACGTCATGCCTCACTTTGTGCAGCACACACGCCCTATCATGTAAGTCTCTATCTGCACATATCGTTTACGCCCTCATACTAGTAGTTCGCAGAGCACGCCATTGCTTAGGTTCGCGCATAGATGACTATGCAAGGCCTCGTTCGCGCATCGCCCACCATGCCACCTTCTTTGTTCTGGATCTTAACCAAGACACCTAGACCTGTCGCACCATCGCCTATATCTAAGTGTTCATTTGTCGAGCATAGCCGCACTTGAAACCCAGGGTGTTATGTGCACACAATCATTGTACATACCTCACGTGCGAGGCTACGTGTCACTATCTATTCGAGGCACGGGCTAAATTCTATTATGGCTCGATTTGGTAAATCCTTAAGCATGTATTTGTTTATTTAAAATTAGATAAGTGTTTTAGGTTTATGAATTATGTCGTGTCTAAGTGTCAAAAGAATCTATGGGATCGACTTGGAGATTCAATTGAGTATTAAAAGAGGTAAGGGTTTACTTTATGTCGTTTGTGGCTTAGCATGTTCAAGTAGTTTGCTTAGCTGAATCTGTTTGGTGATGGAAATATATTATATTTATTAAGATAGACAATGGGGTTGAGCATGTTTTTATAGTTTATTGTCATAGTCATCTAGGATTGGCATGTAGTGATGACCTGAATGTTCGATAGAACTATGATGTATTGATGAAAGTGACATACCTTATATGTAGACTTAGCATAACCTAGGATTCGAACCCTTGGGTCTCATTGTTTGCTCAAGCACATGATTGTGAGGCACTGGCCTATAGGCTAGTATTTATACTGACCTCGGTGTTCTGAGCTCTCTCACATTTTGCATGTACGTTAAGGACGGTACTAACCTTCGGTGTTAGCATTTATACTAGCCAAACATGGCTAGAGCTCATTGACGGATAGAGGCCAATGGTATGGATGTAGATATGTATACTTATACCTACCACTGTGTCTATTGCACATACTCATAAGGACTTGTGCTACATACAATTTTCTTTTTTTTAAGTTATGTCTACAAACAGTTTATACTTAACCAATCTCAATATCATATTTGTTTACTGCACTAACTTTTTATCATGAATTTGTGTATATTGTATGTTTTGGGTTGCAGATCCACTACATTGTATAGACACTAGAAGTTGAGTCATTCATAATGGGTTAAGTTGAGTTTGTCTGCTTGCATATATTATACCATTTTACATTACTTATTAAGTATTTTGTATCGTGGTGGTTGACCCGAAAATTGAAGTGATCATAAGCATGATGTCGTATTCTCTATAATCACTTGGAATATTTATTTATTAGAACTCTGTGAACTCATGTTATTTATTATTAATTTGACTTCCTAAACTATTGTTTTATGGTTGGTATTTAATTTTGATTTTTTTTTTTTTGAAACAATGCGTCTACTTTAAAGTATTTATTAACGTGCTTAAATCATGCATTGGTAATTTTATATTCCAATATTTTTAGAAGTTGAGTTGTTACAAATTAAAGAGATTATAAGTTTGTCGTTAACTAGGAAAAAAATTATGTTTATTGAAAATATTTGGACAATGAAAATAAACTCAAAGTCAATTATAACCAAAAAGATTTAAAAAAATGAATAATTGTATTTTACTTAGAAAACTTTGAGTTATGTTGTTGGATTGTATTTTCAAAATAATAGAATTATATATAATTGTTGTTTTTCTTTTGTGTCTAATAGGCGAAGATTAAACTAAAAAGAAGGTTGAAGACTCAATATTATCATAGTTTCATGGTCAAGGTATCTATTTGTTTATATAAAATCAAAAGTTCAAATCTTCCATCAATATTTATTGTATGTGATAAATTGAATGAATCAAGATATATATATATATATTTTGGAGTACATCAAAACAGATTTCAATCTTTAGATTATCTACTTTTGAATTTGAATTATGTTGATGCATTGTATTGTATTTACAAAAATCATAAAACTAAATATAATTGTTTTTTTTTTTGTCAGAAAAAAGGTTGAAGACTCCTAATATTAGGATAAATTTATGATTAAATTATTTATTTGCTTATATCATATCATCATATTTCATATATACTATCTAAGTGTGGTTTAAGATATGAATCTTTTTTGGACAATTTTACCCACTTAATCATTTAAAAATTAAAAATTCCACACATACCATCACCTATTCATTTTCTATATCCCACCTTCACATATTAACAAGCGCCTTCACCTTTTCAATTAAATAGCACAGGGCCCACCTTCACCTTCACTTCCCATATTAATAACTCAATTTATAATTAGAAATGAATTTTAATAAGTATAAAACAAATTATGATTTTTGTGAACATATTTTTGTCCACGTTAACGTCCTCATATTCCTCCACCATTTACAAGAACTACAAATTTACTATTAGAAATGAATTTTGATGGTTATAAAATTACTTCATATCTAATTTATACCAACTTCTCATATTTCATAATTACAATTTTCATAACAACAAAAATAAATTTCATTTTCTATTATCTATAAATAGTTACATGTATTTGAAATTGTTTCTTTTTTTCATTTCTCTTTTTCAATGAGATTGATCTTTCTATATCTACTTAAGATATATCTTAATCCTTCCGATTGTTTTACACATTGTTTTAGTTTGTTTTGCACCTTTATTGTTTCATCTTATAATAATTTATTTCAATTTCAACTTAATCTCTACTCTTATTAATATATTATTTTGTTCAAAATTGCAGCTATCCATTCAAATATATAAGAGAAAATAATTTACGGTACAACTAAGTTTTGTGATAACAAGCACAAAGACAAACAATGCAACGTATTGAAATTTATCTCCTACAACATATCTTTTCACACTTATAATTACATATCATACTTTTGTGAAGCATCTCTATGAAAACAACAAGATTTTTATTAAATTTAAAAGTTGAAAATATAACAAAAAAAAAAAATCGTATATAGAAAAATACTCACTTAATATATTGTTTTTTTTTGTGTAGATCTTTAGCAAATTTTTTTTCTCGATAGTGAAATATTATATTGTTTATTGTTTATTATTATTATTATTTTGAGATTGTTTATTGTTCATTATTAAATCTTTAACAAATCAAAGAAAAAATATCCATTCACCTAAAATAACTCTTTATTCCTATGACTTAAATGACTATGTATATATAAAATTTCATATTAAGGAAACATTTTCACAATAATGATATTATTCAAATGGATTACTTTTTATGTAACACTTTTAGTATTAATGTTAATATAATATTCATATATATATATATATA
>JBBMKA010000021.1:17271201-17283589 GCA_037833695.1 Sechiopsis laciniata | reverse complement strand
TTACCATGAACAACTACTTTATTCATACATTTAATAATGTTTAATACATATATTGTTTATTTCAAAAAAAAAAAAAAAAAACATATATTGTTTTTTTCTAAAATTAGCTCATGATTTTTGAAATAATAATGACAAATATTAGATAGAATAACAATTTTTACTTAGATAGTTTTTCTTATACAACCATTGATCTAAGAATTAACTAGTAAAAATTAACTAATTTCAATATATTCTTTTTATTATGTCGGTTTTAAATTCCATCATTTTCATTATTTAACACCATTTTTACTCTTTAGATAAATTCTTTTAAAAATGAAATGCACTATTTTTTATAAATGCTTTATATACAGTTTGGTCAGTTCGATTTCTACAAAATAATGGTTAGCTTCAACGGGTGGCGAAATTGGTTGAAGACTTGGGCTTTAAAGGTGTGCTTCCCTCAAGGTCAACTTATGACATTAATTTATAGACACCTTCCGTGTCTCCATTCCTTCGATGTCTCTCGGTGTCTGACCTAGGGACTGGCGTGGTTACCCTTATTTCAAAAAATAATAATAAATTAACAGTTTAGCTCGATTTTATACCATAATCAAGTCGAATTGAGCAGCTTGCTCCCCTATCATAAATAAATAATCTATTTTTTGTAAGGAATTTCAACAATTAAAATTAACTATTATAGAGTAAGTCAAGTGGTCAAAGAGAGTTTTAAGGTGCTTAAAGTAATGAGTTCAATCTATGGTGATCAGGCGATATGTTATGTAACATTAGTCAAGATGCACACAAATTGACCAGTACAGTCATGTATATAAAAAAAAACAAAAAAAGGAATTTCAAAATTGTTTAAATATCACAAATAAAAACTTTCTTTTCTGTTTATAATACAAGACTTCTTTTCTAGAGAAACATAGTTAGATCCAATTCCCACATCACTTATGTCTCCTAAAATATCATAAAAGTTAACATTTAAACAAATAATTAGCTTTAAAGTTCATTTCATGCTTAATATTAGTAGCATGCCATGTGCTGATTGTGGTACTTACCTAATATTAATCATTCTTCCTTATCTTTGGATGACAAAAGAGTATTTGAACAACAAAACTAATATAAATAAAGGGAGATGTGGATACAAACTTTACACGCCATATGACATTGTACATGAATATAAATAAGCGGAGGTGTGGATACAAACTTGACAAAAATGAAATGTATAGGGAACTTTAAATTCCAGATTAGAAGCAGTTAGTTGCTATATCCCGGATTCCTCGAGCAGGTTTAGGATGTTATGTTCGGGAGCACTGATAGATGGTAAGATTGTCCGTGTCGCTCGTGGTCTTGTCTCGCCGATTTTAGCTTCTTTCATAGCAGGCAAATCTGGAATTTTTCGTATACTCGATACTCGTTCCTTCCATATTCTTCCATCCTAGTTATTGAGAGTTCAAAATCAGATTCTCAATCAAACTATATCACAAACCTACAAATGTCACTGATAAGTTTTTTGGTAAATCAATAAAGAAGCCAACAACATCATAAATCTCTAACTAGTTCAGTCAAAATAAGCTTCTGCAATTGAAGTTTGTTCGACTATATCGAAATCTAGCATATTCCAACATGTTCAATAGAGATGATTTAGTAACCAGCAAAACTAGATATATAAATCAGTTCTGCACAATAAGGCAATAACTGAACCAAATTGTACAAAAAGATCAATTCTGCAGATTACATTAAGAATAGACGGTTCGGGCAGCGGGCATTGGATTGGTCTATCGTTGTCGAGAGGCTCAATCGGGTGTTCAACTGGCTTGAACTCCACAGCCAGTTCAATTCCATGAGTAGCAGCGGCAGAGGTAGCACCAACACAAGTGCTCTCTGGTTTTGGAGGCAGTCCTTCTCTCCCATCCTGAACACCAAAACAAAAACACTTCATAAGCATCAAAACTACCCAAAATATCCAACTAAATGCTCAAAATATCCACAAAAGAAAAAGAAAACAAAGACCCAGAGGGTAATTTTCTGACCTCCATCAAAGTTCCAAAGTAAAACAGGACAAGTAAAGAATAACAAATATGAAAAAATCTCAGAAACAACCATGGAAATCAGAAGCATAAAAGCTCACGACTATGAAGTATTAACATTTACTAATATTTTTTTTTTAAAAAAAAACAAAAAATCAGCACTTGATGACCCAAGTAAAAGAATTGTACAAAAATAGCCAAAAAGAACAAGGCAAGTAAGATTTCAATTCATAAAATCAACCAACCTAGCAGCCATGAAAAACTAAGAAAGAAACGGCACAAAAATAGAACACAGCAAATTCAGATTCTTAAATTCGATAGACAAAGGCATAAATTCGAAATAGTTTTCACAGATAAAACCAAAATTCATATCCAAAATAAAGAGAAGAAACAAGTTACAATGGCACTTTGAGCTCGTCGATGCCCTGTTCTACTAGAAGAAAACCTTGAAAAAATGCCCACCATCTGTTCGATAAAAGTCCCAAAACAAAAATTAGTGAAAAAAACGAAATGGTATTTAGATGTTGCTAAGGGTGTCTAAAATTCTGTGTTTAAAAAAGTGCAAAGGCCATGGACAAAACACAAGAGAGTCCAAATTTTTAGACTTGGATCTCGACTGGTTCCAAAGAGAAACAGAAGTCGCTTTCTCTATGATTGAATTGAAGAGAAAGAAAGAAGAAGAAATTGGGTTTGGGAAAATGAGAGGATATGAAGCTGTGTAGCTTAGCTTGAGGAATGGGACTTTCGGATTTTGGTTTTGATTTTCTTTGTTTCTTTTTTGTCGTAAAATTTGAATGGATAGGCTTCATTGTCACTAACAATAATTAATAGTGAAATTGAAGAATGTGGAAAGGTCGGTTTGAAAAAAGCCATGGCATGCCTAAGTGGGCGACTTTATAATATTATTTTAGTTTAAGACGTAGGAAAAATAGCACAAACCTTCCCTAAATTATGGTGTCTGTAATAATTAACTCTCTAAATTTTTAATTTGATCAATCACCTCCCTCCAAGTATGTTAAGTATTGCAATTAACACCTTTATACTAAATTTAGTAAATTATCATAATAGCATAAAAGGATAAAATTGTCCTATTAAAAATCAATTTGGAAAGTAATTCCTCAAAACCCCTCATATCCCTCTTAGAGTTCTCACCTCCATCAACTCCATTCATGACTCCATTAGGCCTCTACTTCATCCCAAAACTAGAAGTGGACTTACCATAAGCGGCTGGGCATTAGCTTCAAAGTCGTTGGGCATCTGAGGGTGGTTGAAATTGGGTGAAGGCAGTAAAAAAGGAAGCTGCGGTAGTTGCTCTCTCCTAAAGCTGCAGCATCTTGTGTATATTCTAATCTTTGACGTTGGGATGTAAAGCGAATTCTCGGTTCATCGGGACCGTAGAATCGTTGTTTGGGTTTCTAATTCTCAACATTAGAATAGACCAAGGTATTTTCCAAAGTTTGACTTGGAGAAGCAAATTTAGGGCCAACAGTCTCAGGAACAGCCATGACAATAAATGGGTTTCTTCGTTCGAATTCTTTAATGTATTTTAATTGAAAATGCTATAGTTCTTGAGATGCTTTCGAAAACCAATGTCATCTTGAAGTTGTAATTCTTGAAATACTTTTTAATGTCTATGATTTCATACTTGAGAAACTGAATTTCAATTCTAATCTGGAAAAGGGTTAGGAAAAAAGGGTTCAATCTTTCAATATCAATGTGGGGGATATTCCAATTTAAGATATAGATTGTTGAGCAACTCATTTGAGATTTTAAACTCACAATTTCACTGTTTGTTGTGTTGAGAATTTGGCAAAATATTAACAAAATTTGTCCCACATGGAAAGTTTTGGCAAAATATTGGGAAAATTGTCCCACATTGGAAAGAAGCAAATATGTGGTGTGCTCCACTCACTATAAAAGGAGTAAATGGGCTTGGTTTCAAGGCATTCCAATTAGAATCACTTTAAACATGTATACTAACTCTTTTGTATACGAAAGTTGAGCAAAAGTTGTGATTAGTATAAGCTTTGAAGAGTGGTTTTTTATAATTGGGATCGGAGAAAGAATTCTTTGTGATTGTAACAATTTTTCACATAGTGGAAATTCTTTCTGTCCATGGTTTTTTCTCCATTTTAGGATATTTTTCACGTAAATTCTTGTGTTGTTCTTTTTGTTGTTTCCTTTAATTCCTTAGTTAATTTTCTTGCTTACTCTTGCGGTAATAGGGGTGTCTTTTCCCAGCGAGTGGTAACAAAGCTTTAGGTTTGCAGCTTTTTGGATTTTTTAGTATGTTGTGTGGTTGCAACTTTGTTTGAGCTTTCACATAAGAAAAGAATTCTTGAAACAAGTTAGAGATGGGGCATTGTGAATAGTGTTGTTCGCTATTTGCTTATTAGCTAGGAGTGAAGCAGATATGTCAAACTTTACAAGTGCGGTGAAGATTGATGTGAAGAAATTTGATGAAAGGATGATCGTCAGCTTGTGGCAAGTACAAGTTCGAGATGTGTTGATACAATTTCGATTACACAAGGATTTGAAGAGAAAACCAAGATGGAGTGCTTCTGAAATAAAAAGATTAAACGGTGATGATGATCCAGTAAAGTCCAGTGGTAGTTCCAGCATAGGTTCTAAGAAGTCAAGTAATCAGAGGAAGAAGAAAGATTTCGTAAAGAAGAGAGGTTGCTGGGAATGCGGACAGACTGGTCACATGAAAGAAAATTATCCTAACAAAGCAAGTTCGTTAGAGGGCTTGGGTTCGGATGCTGACGTGGTCTCTTTTGCTAGAGGAGATGTTGACTCTCTCTAAAGAAAGAAAGAAATCATTCTTATGGTATGTCCGCTTCGCCATGATAGAGGATGTGATGTCAGTAGTTCCACAAGTTTGCACACGGACATTAAGTTGATAGTTATGCAAGGTGTGTGGTGGAAGTTAGTCGATGGCTGAAGAACTTCTAGGTAAGCCAAGTAGGTTGAAGTTGCACCATAAATTTCAGCAAGGTGTATCGACATGTGACAAAGAAGAAAATCTTGGAATGTGAGATTTCAAGTGTTATACTTTTTATGGTGGAGTATGTTATAATTCTCAGAGTTGAGGATTATGATTGTCGGTGAAGACACTGTTGCAAAAGAAGATGTGGTTTTATTTTTACATATCTTGCCAAGGTGGAATTTGGTGAGAATTTGGCAAAATATTAACAAAGTTTGTCCCAAATGGAAAGTTTTGGCAAAATATTGAGAAAATTGTCCCACATTGGAAAGATGCAAGCATGTGGTGTGCTCCACTCACTATAAAAGGAGTAAATGGACTTGGTTTCAAGGCATCCCAATTAGAATCACTTTAAGCATGTGTACTAACTCTTTTGTATACGAAAGTTGAACAAAAGTTGTGATTAGTGTAAGCTTTGAAGAGTGGTTTTTTGTAATTGGGATCGGGGAGAGAATTCTTTGTGATTGTAACAATTTTTCACATAGTGGAAATTCTTTCTGTCCGTGGTTTTTTCTCCAGTTTAGGAGTTTTCCACATAAATTCTTGTGTTGTTCTTTTTGTTGTTTCCTTTAATTTCTTAGTTAAATTTTATTGCTTACTCTTGTGGTAATAGGGGTGTCTTTTCCCAACAAGTGTTATCAAAGCTTTAGGTTTGCAGTTTTTTAGATTTTTTAGTATGTTGTGTGGTTGCAACTTTGTCTGAGCTTCCACATCAGAAAAGCATTCTTGAAACAAGTTAGCGATGGGGTATTGTGAGTAGTGTTGTTCGTTATTTGCTTATTTGCTAGGAGTGAAGCAGATATGTCAAACTTTACAAGTGCGGTGAAGATTGATGTGAAAAAATTTGATGAAAGGATGATTTCGGCTTGTGGCAAGTACAAGTTCAAGACGTGTTGATACAATTTCGATTACACAAGGATTTGAAGAGAAGACCAAGATGGGGTGCTTCTAAAATAAACAGATTAAGCGGTGATGATGTAAGAACCCGACTCTAAAACAGTCCTAAACCCGGTTCTTACTCAACATGCATGGTTCAAAACGTTCAAACTTAAACTTTAAACGAACCATTAAAACAATTTCCTGTTTATTCATTCAAAACGGTTCTTAAGATAAAACATAGTTGAGCCTCTGGCCAGAGTTATTGAAAACAAGATTAAAACATGAAATCATTTATAACCCAACTATCCTGCATGCTGAATTAAGACAACAAAATAAAAATCAAAACAGTGGATGCCCATGATCAAGCAGCTCCTCCATTAGCCGTCCCGGTGCTGTCCCAAGTTACCTAGTGGAAAAACCACAAAAATAAGGGTGAGTACAAAGGCACTCAGTAAGAATCCCAACCGGGGTACAGTACGCAAGTCATATCATCTAACATCCTAGCATACAAGCAGAACATCAACACAAAGGCAGTCTCAACACAAGTACATCACAGCATGCTCAAACCATCGAAAGTCTCTAACTCTCGGCTAATGATCCACTGTGGATCTCTAAATGGGTTATCGATATAACCCCCAAAGTCTCAAGAGTCTCTGACTCTCGGCTATGGTGACTAGCTCACTAGGCTGATCCTGGACACTTGAGAGAGTACCCAAGTGTCGGGCTCTAAACTGTAAGGAAAGGTGTATTGATACACTAGCCCGAAGGAACTCTCCTCCCGACATGTAATGCACATACGCATACACCGCATGCTCCTGCAAACCGAATAAATGTAGGGCTACATAAACTATGTTGGTCCAGGTGAGCATGCCTAAAACTCGGAAATGTGAGCACTGATCCATAGCAGGCGGGAGGCCCTCGACACCATATTGTGGCAGCCTGAATCATACCCAACGCCTGAAGCTAAAGGTCGTCCTAAGGGAGGCTTGCACTAAGGAAAGGACCCCGCTCTAGCAGGCTACACACTAGGATTATGCTGGGGTGGTAGCTACTCCACACCCAGCTGTTGGGGGTAAAGAATCTGTCCTCACAGCTCGACCGATGGGGACACATACGCTGGTCCACTCTCAGCCTCTTGATGATGACAACCTAACAAGATCTAGCTAAGAGGAAGTACCCTAGAGCTAACAGTGATCAATATCAATATCATTGCACAATAACATACAGCATATAACCATCACAGATAAAACAGTAACCGCAACATGGTAGTGCAATACAGGGTACATAAATCTACATGCCAGATCCTACGAGCCATACAATCTTATCCACTAACATGTATATTGTCAGGCAATAAACAAGCAAGCCATACTAACAAGTTCAGAAACAGGAACATCGTTCTAACACCTATCCACTAACATGCTTAGCAAACAGTAACACACAACCAGAAAACTATCAATGTCAAACGCAGGGTCCACACAATCCCAGCAAGAAAATCCTTACCTGGAAACAAGCAGAAAATCACAAACAGACAATAGTGCTTCTTGAGCTGCAGAACCAACATGAACTAGCAAATAATGATAATAAATAACAACAATCAGCTAACTAAACAGTTACAATAACTAGGCATCCAACAATAGGTCTCGAAAAGTAAGGATTACCTAAAACCGAGAAGAACAGGCTCGGTAGCACGACCTCGGTGAAGGGAAAGGCAAAACTCTCGGCAAAGTTTGCGTGAGGCGACTGGCAACGGGCGAGGGCGAGCGGCTCGACGAAGCGATGCTACTCGCAGACTTGTGCGGGATCGCAAAGTGCTGCGTGCATGTGGCTGGGCGAGCGTGTCGCTACCCAGAGACGAGGCTGAACAACGCGTGCGGCTGGTGCGAAGCTCGGTGAAGGCGAGGACAATCCGTGAGCTGGGCGAAGCGGCTACACTCGGCGACAGCGCAGTAAGGGCGAACAGACCCACGGTGCTGCGGCAAGGGTCGGTGAAGGGCGAAAGCAGCTAGGGTTTTTGATGTCGGCGAAGGGTTGAAGCTGCTAAGGTTCTCGATCTCAGTGAAGGGTGGAGGCTGCTAGGGTTCTTGATCTCGGCGAAGGTTGAAGAAGAGAATGGGGAGCTCTCGGCAAAAGAGTAAGAAGAAGAAAAGAAGAAATGAGGAAGTCGTCCTTATATAGGGACCTCTTCGCCATGTGTCGAAATCTCCCAAAACCAACCAGCCATCGAGTCCTAGCGAAGACAACTTTTTCTCCTTTTTCTCTTCTTTTAAACAACTATTTTTCTCTTTAAATCTCTTTAGCCTAACGAAGATCTCCAAACTTCTCGAATAGCGACAGTAGCCCTAGAAACCTAAAACCGAAAGAATAACCCGAACTCAACAAATAACAGAAACAGCTCTAAAACCCTGGATAATTACAAAACTACCCTTAAAGATAAAATTACCAAAATGCCCCTAATTGCTCAAACTGCCCTAACGGCCCAACCGAACAACCGAATCAACAACCAAACACATCTTAAGAACTAGAATGAAAAACTGGGCTATTACAATACTCCTTCCTTTTATGAATTTCGTCCCTGAAAGTCCTTGAGACTAAAACAACTCCGGATAAAGAGTCCTCAACAACCTCTAACTCCCAAGTAGCTTCCTCTGTTTTCTGATTCCTCCACTGAACTTAACCAAGTTAATCTCCTGGTTACGCAAATCTTACGATCCCGGGCTAAAGTCTGTACTGGCCTCTCCTCAAAGCTCAAAACCTCAAACAGCTCTAGCAACTCAAAGTCCATAACTTGAAAAGGACCTGCCACAAACTGATGAAACATCAACACGGGGAAAACGTTATGCAAAGCTGCTAATGGCGGGGGTGAAGCCAAACGATAAGCCACTAAACCGATCTGCTCAAGGATCTCAACTTTTTCGCTTACCAATCCTTAAGACCCCACGCAACGGCGCTACTTTCGAAAATACTTGTTGGTCAACCTCAAACTCTAAATCTCTACGCCGAACATCGGCATAACCTGTCTGTCTACTCTGCGCTGTCAACATACGAGTCTTAATCTTCTGTACCGCGTCGCTAGTAATCTTCAACAACTCGGGCCCCAAAATCTGTCTGTCACCAACCTCTTCCCAAAACACTTGAGATTCGCACCGCTTACCATACAATGCCTTAAACGGAGCCATCTGAAACGCCAATTGATAGCTGTTATTACAAGCGAACGCCATCAGATACAGATACTAATCCCAACTGGCTGGAAAGACTAACACACAGGCTCGCAACATAACCTCGAGAATCTGGTTCACCCTTTCTGTCTGACTAGAAAAGTAGTACTGAAGCTGCACTCGGTTCCTAAACCCTTCTAAAGCACTCTCCAGAAGCGAGAGGTGAATCGAGAGTCACGATCTGAAATAATCCTCACCGGCACCCCATGGTACCGAGTGGTCTGATCCACGAACAGTTGTGCCCACTGCTCCACTGTATAGTTAACTCTATCGGGGATGAAGTGCGCACTCTTAGTCAGCCTGTCCACAACAACCCAGATTTGAGTAAACCCTTTTGGCGTCCTCGGCAACCCAGAGTTTAAGTCCATCAAAATCTCTTTTCAATACCACTGAGGCACACTCAACGATTGCAACAAACCTGTCGATTTTTGTCTAGGAGCCTTCATATGCTTACAAGTGAGACACTGGCTAACAAACTCTGCAACAACTCATTTCCTACCCATCCACCAAAACGTCTGCTTGAGATCCTGACACATCTTGGTACCTCTTGGGTGACAAGTAAACGGAGAACTATGTGCCTCTGCAAGTAACTCAGCTCGCAGTCTAGCGTCAGTTGGGACACACAACCGACCTCTAAACCTCAAACCTCCGTTTGGTGCTAAAACAAAACAAAATCTTCATCTTCCTGAACTCTCTGAATCAATCTTTTCAACTTGGGATCACTCAGCTGGCCATCAATGATCCTCTGCTTAGTCGACGGCTGAACTGTAACTAGGCTACCTTGGCGGTAACCTCTCCCAACAACACTTGCTACCAACTCGCTCGAACTCTTTTCACAAATGAATCTTAGAACTCAACAAAGTTGAGGAGTGCAACGTCTTTCTACTCAGGGTATCGGCCATGCAATTGGCCTTTCCCGAGTGATACAATACCTCACAGTCGCAGTCCTTAACTAACTCGAGCCACCTCTTTCGTCTCCTGCTTAACTCCTTCTGAGTGAAGGAGTATTTAAGGCTCTAGTGATCTGTAAACTGCTAAATCTTCTCACCATGCAAGTAGTGCCTCCAAAATTCTCAATGCAAAAGCAACTGCCGCCAACTCCACAGCATGAGTCGGGTAAACTTTCTCAAATGGCTTCAGCTAACGTGAAACATACACCATCACCTTACCATGTTGCATCAAAACATAACCCAAACGAACTTGGAATATCCCTATACTCTACACAACCACTTGTTCCCTCTAAAACTGTCAAACTGGGGCTTACGTCAAACGGTGCTGCGGTGCAGCAAGACCCTTAACTCAAAGGACTTCCCCATTTTAAAGCTTAACGCCACAAAACCATAAGCATCAAGCATGAAACATCCTAATCAAACACTAACAAGCTGCTAAAGTACAATTCTTAAACAACGAACCACTAGTGTCAGGCACAATCACAACTAGCAAGGCTTCCCACAATTCAAGACTTAGAACCGACACACCTTGCACAACAACGAACCTCGACTGAAACAAGAGGACGTCCAAAACCTCAAAAGATCAACCAACTTTTACCAGGACAACAAAAGCTCTTAAACTAACAATTCACTACCTGTCGGTGGAACAACCAACACTCGAGCTTAACAGTCACAAACTCCAACTCTTTCAAGGACAAAAGTTCTATCTACTCACAACTGAATTGTGGCTCTTAACCAAGAGGAACATACCAAGGACAGAAGACACTATCACCTCTTAACGGTCGCGTCCAAATAAAAGTGATAAACAATCACTGAGCTGAAAAGGCAATCTCCACTAAAAAACCACAAACATTTAAAGCAACACCTTAAATATAACCAAGCTAAACCTTAAGTTGCACCTCCAGGCCAACTCGAAGATTACCGCAAAACTAACCTTGGCTTGGAAACTGGCAACAAAGCTCCAACCGAGCAACTGAAACTCACTATTTGGGTGTGACTGAGCTCTGGCAAGGATCTCCATGAGCTTAGGGTCCTTCCGACAACCCCCAGACACACACTGCCGTAAAGACGGTCTAACAGCCAACTGACTAAACAAGAATAAACCTTCTTCAGCAACACAACTACACTGCCTAGCTTCAACTTTCTAGATACAGAGGCAAGAGACCAAACACGCTGCAGAATGTGTCGTCCTCTTACTCAAAGCATCAGGCACCTCGTAGCTTTACTCCGGTTAAAGATCTCTACAACACCAGTTGACAACTGCGTGGTTTCTAGTCAGCCACAACTTGCTCGGACCCATCTGGCGTCTAACGCAACAACAACAAAGGTTCTTACCATCCAAGGTCACGTTTTAATGAACAACTCTTGTCTGGCGACAAGCAATCCAACAACGAGAAGAATACATCCGCAATCTCAAACTAAGGGCACTTTTCAGGATAGTATCTTTGAACTAGAAGCCCAACTCCTCCGAAAACTGAGCACAGTCTCGCTCCAAACAAACAACTCTAACGTGGTTTCCAATAATAACCCACACTGGGAATAAGCTACTCACAGGTATATATGTGAGTACAAAGACTAAGCTCTGTAGAAGACCGAAGTCTAGTAGATTCTCATAGAGATGCCACCAACTAACTCCCAACACAGCATAACCAACGACTAAACACCAAGGGTTCAACTCTTCACACTTTATTTCTAGCCTCCTACCCATCTCTCGGGTAAACTTATAGAATGATACTCTCGGTCATTCCTCGGACATCTTTTCCTCTCGTGGCCACCTGGCAACCAATAACACAGATCACTTGTGCTATAAGATCAAGTGTTCCAACTGGCACGTTCAGTGCAACATCTGGAGAAACATGCTGAACATCCAAGGAGGTCATAAGAATCACCTGCACAACAGTGCAAATTGAGCCTGAACCTAGGCCTGCACCCAAGCTTGGTACCAAACGAGCACTCTCCCGCCACAACATGAAGTGCTGCTAAAATAAAACTCTAGGCCCTGCTATAAATAGGCTAACAAGGTCACAACCTCTAGTGACAGCAACACCGACAACTAGAACAAGAACTCCAGACTCATCAATCTGGCCTTTGGCATCTCGTCCATCGGACATGGTCAATATCTACTCCAGAATCTCTGCTCGATGCTCAAATTCCTTAAATCTCTTAATACCAGAATTTGACAACATGATTAACATCTGATGCAATCCATGATGTTTCTCAAATTCTATTCCTTGATATCCGTGTTCGAATTGTTAAGACATAGATTAAATTCTTAATCCATAGAGCATGGCCATGCATTTTTCAATTCTTGCTCATCAAGGGGCCCAGATATCAGTCCTATCTAAT
>JBBMKA010000021.1:17252961-17271101 GCA_037833695.1 Sechiopsis laciniata | reverse complement strand
TTTTTTTTTTTTTTTTTTTTTAATCAACGGTCGTCTTGATATTAAAAAAATATTCTATTGATAGAGTAATACTTACCTAAGAGTGGGTAAATATTTTGGAAATACTTACTCACCTTAGAATCACATATTTTTATATTTTTTAAAAAAAAATTGACTTTGAGGGATGGAGAGGAAAATGTTAAAGTAGATAAAAAAAATACAAAAAAGTAAAAACACGTGGTTATAAAGGTGGATAAGTATTTAAATACTTATCCACCTTTAGGTGAGTATTACTCATTAAGTATAAATATTTTAAATAATTCAAAATTACCTTTATTAAGTGATCATCACTACATCCATTTTTCATCTAACATTTCAACGAATTTCTATCGTAATATTAATTTTGAAACATAAAGATAAAAGAAACAATATATCTCAATCCAAGGGCACAATTGAGAAAATTCAAACAAAAGTTTAGAAGCTCTTTTGGAAGTGTTCTAAAAGTTCAAATTCAAAATTTTAAATTTAAGTTGACAAGGAATATATAAAAAAACAATATAAATTCAAAAAAAGAGTAATTGGGTAAAATTTTCCAAGCCAGATCCCGCGTAACAAACAAGCACCGATTAATATAAAAGGAACTACCAAAAATGATAACAAACCTCCACTCGACTCTACCACTGCCTTTCTCGCATTTATCTTTTCTCCAAAAATCAAATTGCTCGATTTTAGGGATCTGAAAAATCGCCATGAATCGCCACAACGATCCCAATCCTTTTGATGAAGAAGAGGTCAATCCATTTTCGGTAAAATTTCTCTTTCTTTCGTGGCTTAATCTCAGTGTTCTTCAGATCTATGCGTCTCAATGTTTTTTTTTTTTTTCGCGTTTTTTGTTTCTTGCTTTTTGTTTTATGCCATTTTTATGCGGCGAGTGTTGCGATCGGGTTGTTTTTCTATTTTTGAGGCTCGACGGAGTGAGATTGAGGTTGTTGGGTTGTTCTTTTATCTGGATCTGAGGGAAAATTTACTAAATTTGGAGGGATATTGTTAGTTTATGGATTCGGAGAAATATCGTGGAATAATTACAACAATGTTGTGAAACAGTTGAAATGTGAAGTAGAAATTCATGTTTGAAATTTGAATAATACTAAAAGTAGAGTTACGGAAGTAGTAGTTGTTTTTGGAGTACTGAGGGAGGCGATTTCATTATTTAGAATTGAAAATAAGCGTCATTACAATCCGGTTTCGTGTTTGTGTGGGATTGTTTGTTTAATATGTTTGAATTGAAAGCAACGTTCTGTTGATTACTGACAATTGTTTACTGATTGACGAACTTCTTACTCGCCTTATAATATTTGATATCTGAATCTAAAAGTAAGCAAATGAAGCTGGTTTTTGGGTGGATTGAAATGGTAATGCTAGTAAATTCTTTTGTTGTTACTAATTTCAACATTTACAGAAAGGTGGTGCTACTGGATCAAAGCTGCGAATCCCGCAAATAGTATCGGAAACTCTGGGCTTTGGACAGAAGCATGATGCTACTGTGGACATACCGTTGGATACGATGAATGTAATTAATAGTTGTATTCTGTATTTTTTTGCTTAGATTATTTTTACCAAGGAGAAGCTTGTAATTTGCAAATGTAATGATATATTTGGTTTGTTTAGGATCCAAAGAAGAAGGAGAGAGAGCTTGCTGCTTGGGAAGCAGAACTTAATAGGAAAGAAAAGGTAGCTCTATGATATACATAATTTTGTGTTTGAGACTGAAAATACGGCTTGGTCCATGTCTTGACAATATATTAATACATTTTTGTAGTTGTTCAACTGCCCATTTCTTTATGCAAGTTGATTTTGTTTTCCTTGATTATATTCCGCACTCTAATTTTAAACGGCTGTTGTTTCTCGTTGATACATATTTTTTTTATCAGCCACGCCCCCCTCCAAAAGAAAAGAAAACAACGATCTGTGATATTTTGTTATTGTGTAGTGATTACCTAACTGTTCTCATGCCTCATTTTTACCAGGAAATTAAGAAGAGAGAAGAAGCTGTTTCGAAAGGTGATTGAAAATGCTACAGCCAATGACATCGAATGTTGTTTGATTTTGTTTTTATGAAGTTATTGACCGTCTACTTTTTCCAATGCTGCACAGCTGGTGTTCCTGCTGATGATAGAAACTGGCCTCCATTTTTCCCCATTATTCATCATGATATAGCTAATGAAATTCCAGTACATGCACAGAAGTTGCAGTACTTGGCTTTTGCTAGCTGGCTAGGTATGCCAAGTTGATTATCTCAATTCATAATCATCGTCATCTACTTTTTTATAAGTTTTTTTTTCTCAATGGGTTTTTTGAAAATTCACATCTGGTGCAATGCATTTGAGATAGTAATTGCCGAAAATGCTCAGTAGAAGCTGTTATAACTGTCTCATTATTTGGTCCACTGCCATATCATTGACAAACAAATATAGCAATCCTATTTGAGATGGTAATTTATGTTGACTAAAGAGACTCATTTCTATGCTTTAATGTTAGCCTTGTCCTCAATGACTTTCCTGTTGTGTCGCACCTTATATTTTGCAGGCCACTCTCAATTTAATGCACTTGTGCACCTTGCACCTCATGCAACTAAGTGTTGTGCACTTTTTTTTATAAACCCAATATTTTTCCCCCGTTATTTTCATCAGTAAACTGCTCCTTTGAGGGGTTTTCTTTTTTCCATCTTCAGCTTGTTATTATTGGCAAAATATCCACCCCTTCTCTTGCTCTTTCTGTTATTGTATATAATTTATATCCAAATATTTTGGTTTAAACATTCTTGAAAGAGTTAGCTAGCTTATCCTAATCATGGATTGACCTAGTAATCAAAAGAATCGTAGAAAACTAAGAGGGAATGACTTCAATCCATGGTGGCCACCTACAACTTATCTAAGATTTAATATCTTAATGTTTTCTGTCATTCTAATGTAGTAAGGTCAGACTATTGTTCGGTGAAAATATTCAAGCTCTTCAAGCTAGCGAAACACTCACCAATATCAAACCAAAAAAACAATTGATTTTCTATGTGTATATGATGTTCTTCACCTCATTCAAGTTCTTGCCTCACTTAGCCTTGACATTTTCTTTTCTAAGCATATTTCATGCAACATAGTTATTTTTAACTCTGCAGGTATAGTGTTGTGTTTGGTCTTCAATGTTATTGCTATAACTGTGAATTGGATCAGAGGCGGGGGTAATTATTTTTCTCAATCTTTATTTTTTTTGTAATGGTTCTTACCTTAAGCTGCAACAAATAGGTTTTTTTACTGTTGTCAAAACTTGCAGGAGTCATAATTTTTTTCCTTGCTGTAATATATTCCATACTTGGAATTCCTCTTTCATATGTGCTGTGGTACAGGCCTCTATATCGTGCTATGAGGTGAGATTGGATAATTTTTATATTTCATTCAAATAGGTTAAAGGGGCTCTCCTTTAATGGGTTTTTTCCCATCTACCTCACACACTCATGATAGTACTGGTACGGTATATTGTGGAGATCAGTAGTATATGTAACTGTAAGAGGTATAATGGTAATTTTTCGTGAAACGGTCACCTATTATGCGCTATATTGGTGTCACAACATCCCCCCTTTTTGTAACCATGATCTTACCACGTTGATATCACAATGGCATTGTTTTTTGTAATGTATCGATAGTACTAGTAACTTATCATTTTATGAATGAAGGTTTTGTTTCCTATAAAAAAAAGTAAGAGGTATAATGGTAATTAGTTTGAAGTATCTTGGTTATAAATAGGAGTGCTAGGGTACATGGGAGAGAGATAACCCTCTCAAAGGGCTGTCGGTTTTGTAATTTTCTAAATCCACGAGTGAACTTAATAATTGTAAAATTTCTTGTTGTCTCCTAGATTCAGGCCTTGCGACGGGCGTGGGTGCCTCTGAGTATGTAGTGGGGCAAAACTCTGGTTCCCGATCATAAAAAAAAAAGTTTTCATATAAATTACGATATCAACAACCTTTCAAGAGGATTAACTCTCCCCCGAAGTTCCTCACTGGAAACTCTCACCAAAATGATCCCCTAATCTAAGGACCCTAATACTTCTATAGTCCTATAATTAAGATACTCTTATTTATTTACAATTATACTCCTTACATATACTACTAATTCCCATAATATACCCTACTAGTTCTCTCACACACTCCCCACCTTCCTCTCTTTTGTTATATTCTTGTTTGATAACACGATGCTCATTTTATTTAACTTGCAGGACAGATAGTGCCTTGAAGTTTGGTTGGTTTTTCATGTTCTACTTGGTATGAATAGTAAATACTATCTTGAAATCTTTGTCAAAATAAAGATTATTTTTACACTTCATTTTATCTAGTAGTCAATTGATTGAGTTTCCACCACCGTACAGATACATATCCTATTTTGCATTTTTGCTGCCATTGCACCTCCGGTTGTGTTTCATGGGCAGTCTTTGACGTAAGTTTATAGCCATCATTTCATTTCCAAGCTTTTAATATGCTTCAACTTCTAAATCTTCATGAAATGAAGTTTCATTCTACTGCCTGTATAAGCAGCCCCTTTTATTATTTTTGTTTCTGCTTATGGCTTTTTCCATACTGCCTGTATTGTGCTAAATATATCCTCCAAATATGTTCAGGGGCATCTTAGCTGCAATTGACGTCTTCTCTGATCATGTTTTGGTTGGGGTAAGTTTTAAACTTTAATAGAATAAGTATATAGAATGACAGATTTCTTAAACCATCTTTTTATTTAGGAAAAATACATTTTCAGTACCTAGGTTTTGGGGGAAGTATCTATTTGATCCTTATATTTCAAAATCAAACACTTTTATTTTTTTACTTATTTTCTTTTAAAAATTAAATCTTTTTCAAGACCAAAATAACCACTTTTTTTTTTTTTTTACTCATTTTCTTTCAAAAATCAAATATTTTTCAAGACCAAAATAACAACATCATCAATATATTGAAATTTGACGAGTTATATCCCTGTTAACATTCCCTTCCTCACTTACTAACACTTTTCTTATCTCAGGAATAAAATTGAATATTATTAAAATGTTAAATGTCTAAATAGAAACTTTACCAAAACTTAGTGTCTACTAAAGTATTTTTTCATCCCTTTTATTTATTTAAAAAGAGAACTAAAAAAAAGCATGTTGTAATGCAGTAACTTGGTAACTCAGTTCAATGCGTGCTCCGCATACCTTCTAAGTTTTTCTGCTCTTGAAAAGCTTATATGGGCTGCATATTTTTGGTTTAAGCTGCTGAATCAATAGAATCATTGTTTTAACATTTTATAGGACCAAAATATGATGGAAATTTTGTTCCTATTATCTATCAACGCTTATGCTATCCCCAAGTTTGACTAACATTAAGTTTCCTATTGTATATCTTTCAGATATTCTACTTAATTGGATTTGGCTTCTTCTGCTTGGAATCGCTTCTTAGTTTGTGGGTCCTTCAGGTAAAACAGTAACATATTATGACATTATCCTCTGTTTTTTTCATCATCATTTCTCTTCCCAGGCCATAAATAATCATTTTAGTTTTTGTTATCTATTTTTGAAAATTATACTTTGTTTCTAAACAATTTTTTGGTAACATTTCACATTCCTTATGAACAAAATCAAGTTTCAAAAGTTTGGCTTGGTTATTGCTTTATATTAGAGTTCTGATCTACTGATTAAACCTAGTAAGACAAGTTTTTTTTTTAGAAACACCTAGTAAGACAAGTTATTGTTGAAACTGATGTTGAAAAACAGAGATTGTATTAATTTGTAGACGAGGTTTTTAACTTTGGCCATTATTTTTCCAATACAGTTTGATAGGATTCTGTATCTTACTGGGTTTTTTTTTTTTTTTTTGGCAGAAAATCTATTTGTATTTTAGGGGAAACAAGTGACTCGAGTAAGTAAGAGATTAATCAACCGTTGCGATGTTGCAGCAGTTAATTTTTCGAGTTGTCATTTCTTGTGATGGGGAAGTATGGTGATTGTATTTTGGGATTTTGGTGGTTCTTCTATGAGCTGAGAAACAGATTGTGCATTCTAAAGTTAATACTTTTGATGTGATATAAATATATAGTTTTGTGCTAATTTGCTTCTGTGTTTTAGTATGGTCATTCTTAGGATGTGGTAAACACTATTTAAGGTAGCCATCATAGTTTTTGTTATTAAATTTAGTTTGTGGTTAAAATACTATTTTGAATCTCTCATCACATTTTGATAACAAAAACAAATCAACTAATTAATCAAAGTTTCCTAACATATATATGAATGTGGCCTAAATGTGCCATTGATTTAACTAGTTTAAGGCATTTCAACGCATAATTTCAATAAAAAAATTTCATGTTGGGGTTTAATTGCCACAGTTTTTAAAATACAAAAACTAAATTGTTGCACACTAAAATTTAAGGAATATATCCACACAAAAACTAAATCTAAGCATTAAAATAATTTTGTTCGTTAAAAAAAATTGGTTTTTTTTTAAGTACAAATTGGGGAGGGGAACTACACTACTACTCATCCATGATGATAGAATTAAAATGGATTAACACCAATCAAGATAACTAACGCGCACGGATACATTTTGCAGATACATTTGGTAAAAAATTGGTTTTCAAATCAACATTTGAACTGTTTGATTAGATCAACAATATAGCGTATTGATGATTTGAGCATTTTGTAGGCCTTAGAGTTATTGTTTTTTTAAGTTCAATTCATGACCTTTGAACATAGGGATGTTGCGAAACTACTAATTTAGCTAGAGTTTACTTGCAATCCTGTTAAATAAAAAAAAAAATTGCAATTTTTAAGAATAATAATCGTGACATGTCATAACAATCAACTATTAGTCAACTTTGCCAATTTTAAGAATAATATCTTGCTTCTTTGTACCTTACGATTATTATGGTCCGACGAGGACTTGATTGATAAAGAAATTTCTGATCAAGTGATAGATGAACGTTATTGTTCGAAATAGTCTTTGTTCCTCTGGTTGTGAAGCTCTTGATTTCTACTTTGGTGGGTTCATGCTCTTCAGTGGTTATTATAATGTTAGTGTTAACCTTCAAATCTTCTTTAATGTCAACTAATGAAGTGTTGAATAATTATTACTGTCTTTTTATATTGGAATCTACTACTTTTATGTAAATTATGTAAATCAGTTGATTCAAAAGATATCTCAAATCACTTAAAGTTTTTCGACTTTCGACTTTTGTTTTGTCTTGACTCAAGTTATGGGTGTTCTATATGCTCTTTTGGGTTTATTGGTTCTCCATTATATCTTTCCTCTTCAGAGAGTATTGTTGTATGGTTTGTTTAGTTGATTAATGAAGTGTTATGATTAAAAAAAAGGTCAACTTTGCCCATTTTAACTCATTTAGTTTTGATTTATCAAATAATTTTCATCGATTCAACATTAATTTCAATAAAAACCCAACATAAACCAACCTCTTACCCGTAATGTTGTTGAATTTGTCCCCAAAAAAGGGTCATCTAAGCAACATTTCCGCCAAATTCTATGGTGAAATCACACAACAAATATTGAAGCAACAATGGTACAAGCAACAATCAGCAAATGCCTAAATATCTCTATAATTTTTATGCTCTAAGGTCATTTGTGTAAGTGACAAATTTGGTTTGAAACCAACATCATTTTCCTTGTCAAGTGTTGTGTTGACAATTGTTGCAATCAACCCAACTTAATAAAGTAACAGGGATTGATTGCAATAATTAATTACTAAAGTACAAGGGACTAATTACAACACTAAGTTCAGGAGTTATTAATCAAATTATTAGTTTCAAGGTGTGATTATAACAAACCTCGTCATTTACGGATGATTTATGCAAGATTTCTTAAATTAATTTGCAATCTTACTCACAGTAGTTAAGCATTTTCTAGTTCTTTACAGGCTTTACAACTCGTGCTTTCGACGAGTGAACCAATCAAATGGAACCCGATACGAATTCGAAGGGCAGTCTCATCAATCAAAAAGACAAAGAAATGAAACACAACAAACATTTAAAAGCTTTTCATTGAGAATATGATGAATACAGTTAAATCAAAGATAAACACAAGTTTGGTTAAAGCAATCAGCTGAGGGGAGGTGGTCAATTCCTATATAGATTAATATTTTAGTGTTCTAATAGTGAGGATCATAAGTATAGGCATAATGATGTGAGGATTGTGAAGGATATACAAAATGAGGAGGGGACTGAGGATGATAAATATAATGGGGTGGTGAGGCCTGGTGATTTTGATGATCCTCAACTATGTGTGGTGGTGAAGGAGAGCTTAGTTCACTTACAGAGCTCTCTTCATGAACTGGAGATTTTTGTTTCTCTAATTTGACCTCTGCCAACTCATCTTCCTCAAAAGACCTGAAAATCGGATGCAAGTAAGCATCGGCTAAGAACACTTTTACGTTCAGGTCCGGTTCTGTGCTCTTCTCCAGCGTATCTTTGGCCATCGCCTCCTAAATGACACAAAAAATGATAGAATAATATATAAAACTTCAGGAAAAGCAGTAAAGATCACTTTGAATTATAGTGTTGGTTACAATATGAGTAGTATAATTAACTTCTTAGGGGGCATTTGGGCCTATGTTTACAACGTTTGGGTTACCGGTTATAATAACCGATGTTAAGGCCAAAATGCCCCTCCCCAGTTACTCTCCATTAAGCGCTTTGAGTATGCACTCGGGTACTGGTTATTATAACCCAACAACCACTTTTTTAAGCTTATGAGCTTAAGAAATTGTTGAAGTTAAGTTATGTTGTTATAACTCTACTAGTGGCAGTTTGTAAAATGCACAAATCACCTATGAACTAAAAGGATTATTACCATTAAAGTTATGGATTAGTAAGGTGGTTAAAATTCTATTTCAGAAATTGCTGTAACTATACCTTCAAATTTAAGAAATTACTGTAATTAAACGCAACTACTAACATAATTATAATGAGGGGTTAATAGTAACAATTTTGTAATACTTGGAGGAGTAATTTCTCAAAGTGAGTTGTGTGATCATAACAACCAGTATTAGCAATTTCCCAAAACTTTATGTACATTGTATCAGCAAGTCATCAAATACATGTTGGTTAAGATCCTTCTCAAAGACTAGATTTGGTTATTTAAAGTATGTAGACTTTACCTCAAGAGGGTATTTACGAAATGCAGGTTCGAACCGGTTCTTGCAGTACTGGTGGAAGAACAATGTCAATATCGGTAAGGCGACGAGAAGTGGTGTAGAATTGGCAGCCTTTTTGGTACTGAGCAAACCCAGTAGAAGTAGTTGAGATATTAACAAGCTTGCTATGATGCGGCTATGAACATGAGGCCAGAAGGCACCAACACTTTCATATTGCTGATTATATACATTGATGATCTGCACAAATAAAATCACATTTACAAAATATGATTCAGTAAGATAAAAAAAGACAGGATCGAGTAAATCCCCAATCATCAACCGTGTTCCTTTCCAATCACAACAATAAAATACTTTGTTCTAATGAATTTGGGAAAATATGCATTGAAGTGACCCTAAGTGTTTCTGCTCTTTCTAATGAGTAGGATGAGAAAAGTAATATGTAGTGAGTAGTGTGACGAACCTGATGGCGGTAAACCAGGTATGCAAATGCGAAGAAGACGAGTATAAATGGGAGAAGAATTGGGGTGACCACGGCATAGACAATTCCCAGTAGGAAGTACAATTGTAAGCTTGGTAACGTTTCGGGGAATTCCACACTTCCTGGGTCCATTGCCATTGCTCTATCTCTATCAGTTTTCACTATAAATAGATTCTTCAGATGGAAAATGACCAACGGTTTCAATCGAAGAATCTCGCTTGCTATTCCGGCCCACCCATCCACCATTATGTATGTAATGAAGAAAGTAGCCTTCATCGGTATGGAAACGCCAATCGTCCGAGGAATCCTGCAAACAGGTTCAACGCGAAAAGAATCAAAAGATGCACTAGAAGCTGAAGATTATGGTAGCAAGAAGAATATGATTGAAGAGCAATCAGAAAAATGAGTTTGAAATTAAATTGCATGTCATTCAATGTATGGTGTGAAGCATTACTGGGTTGGAGATTGATGAATGAAGGAATCCAGTTGCTCAAAAGCTGTACCAGTTATAATACTTCCTAAGAACACATTAACCAGCATAAAGTAATAGTACTTTGCTGCCGCTTGTCGTTCGAGCAAAGAAACTGCTACATGCCCCTCGATTTTGGACATGACCATTAGGACTGCTGGAAGTATATATAGAAAGATTTTGAGAGCCAAACCAGGAAGGAAGCCCTGTAAAAATGATTTTACAAACTTCCTGTACAACATAACAATTGAATTTAAACGATTTCAGAGTAGTCAAATGGATCACAATCAAAGAAATTTGCATAATAAGTTGACTTACAATTCTATCACGGGCCTTAGGAAAGGTGCGACTCGCTCGAGACCTTCCAGATTGGCAAGTGACTGTACAAAAGCGATCGGTATCATGTAGAAGAACACTAAAGCGAAAACTGTTAAGGATATCACTAGTTTTCTGATGCTTAGAGAAACAAATGGTATAGCAAGGTTCTGCCAGTAAACATCTCGAGGTTCCGGAGCCCAATTCGTCAGCCATAACGTAGGATTCTTACTCTGCTGAGTTTGTGCACAAACTGCGGCACCCCAACGAGAATTAAACGACACGAAAGCAACGGGTAATATTGCTTTTGGATCCTTGATAATTTTCTGTCTCTCCAATGCCATCTACCACATGGGGGTTGAAAAAATGCAGAGAGACTAGCTTAGATTCCATAATTTTTGCACATGATTAACTATGAACAAAAATGTAGAATCCAATCCTTAAAATGTGGAAATTATTGAAGCTGTCTTTATGACTTACTCTGGCATCAAGATCCTTAATTTGTTGTTGGTAGTATTCGATAGAGTCAACTCTTCTACCGCAAAGTCCGAACCATCCTACCTGAAAGAAAGAGTTCAAATGGTCAGATCTCTGGCCATAATGATTTGCAGCCTATGTAATACACTGAAATGAAAAGGTCGAATTCAAGTTCATGGAAAGTTGGATACCTTTCTTGTCGGTCTCTTATCGGGACGTCTTTCAAACTTAAGTAGATTGTAGTCCAACCAATTCTGAAGCCTCCCTCTCTTTTTAGCTAGTTTAGCAAACTTGTTGGCATTATATACAGCCTAAAAACAAGAAATGAACTCAAATGAATATACCAGATCGAAAAAAGGTCCCTATAGAGAAACCGTGCACGGGGCACTGGGCATCATGTCGATTTTGCTTCAAATATATCAATGCAATATAATAAAATCCTTTATAACCTGATGAGAAAGATAGTGTTCGGCGTGATTTTTGTGGAAAAACTGCTCAACAGCATCTGAAGTCGAGCGACCAGAAACATGTGGTACATTCCTAACCAACACCTTCAAAAAATAACATACAGAAACTGTTACATGAAGAACTTCAAAAGAATGGATTGGACTGATGTTCAATTGAAAGCCATTGTTTAGGTTGTGACATATTTCATGACATTCAAAGAACAAATATCAAGCAATAAGATTAATCACTCACGGTAAACTGCTCGGCACGTCTGCGTTGTGTTGCCAAGAAATTTAATCTCATTTGTGCTACATTGCCATATTCTTTGTAAAGCATGAAACAAATCCATAGGGTGAACAAGTACTCCAATCCTATATGAGCAAAAAACCTGGAACTCAAATGTAACAAGTGTTATGATAATGTGCATTTCTCAACAAGTCATAGTGTAGAGATCTAATTCAAATTAAAATATGAGACCAAGCATGTAATGAAGTATTGATAATGATGTAATAAAACTAAATGTCACTTTGCCCTATCTATAATGTGACATAAACACACAAATTTGAGCATTTTTAGCACGAAACATAAATTGCAGATTTCGTGCATTATGATGACAAGATAAGCTCACCTTATCGATTCGGGACGAACATTGGATATTGAAAGCTTATCAATGTCACTTACAACCAATTCTTTCCTCAAGAAGAACAGTGTCCCACTAGAAACATTAACTGGGATAAGAACAAGTAGAGCAACAATGGTTATTGGGAAGAATATCTTCAACCTGCCAATAAGCACAGAGAAGAAAAAAAATCTTCATGAATTTTCACTTGATATGTTATAAAAAGCTCATAACCATTTTGGTTGATGAAGAAAAAAAAAATTGCTTCACTTCTTAAAAAATCAAACAAATCTCAGCTCGAACTCTGAATACTAAAAAGGATAAGGATAAACTATTTTAAAAAGTAGTTCTGTTTTTCTACACAATTTTTTTGTTTAAGTTAATGTGTATTTGTTACAGATTGAAATCATTATTCAGAAAAAATAAAATTTATTTTTAAATACAGATCACTGATGAGAATAATAAACTAGAAAGAAGACAAGAAGTACAACTTTGTAAAGAATTTTTTTAAATAACTGTACAACTTCGAAAAACTAGTTAACTAAATTTCAGTAAAAATCCAAAAAACAAAAGAAAGCTATAACAGCTCACACAAACCATAAGATTGAAGGGTCTGGATAAAGAATTTTTTGTTTTGTTTTTTTTTTAACAATTACAAAAGGAAGAACACAATAAATAAATCCAAGTTAAACAAGTTCAATTTTCAAAATCAGAAAACCAAAAACAAAATCATCAAGAAACAGAGCCAAAACCATAAACAGCAAATAAAATCGCATACAAACGGCCAAGAAAACCCAAACAGTAACGATTCAAAAGCAAAAAAAAAAAAAAACCTCTCAAAAATCAAAATCTCAACTCAACAAGAACAACAGAGAAACAAACAGTACACAAATCACAACCATCTTAAGAAATTGACAAAATCAAGAAAAAAAATTTCACAAAATTAGAGTAAAAAGGAGCAAGAAAATTACAAATTACCCAAGAGTATAAATCCTGAGAAAAACAGCAGAATCAAACCCAGCATGGTTAATAATTTCAGTCTCACTCATCTTCAAAGCAGCAGGCATCCAGTTCAAGAAAGTAAAATAAGTAAAAATGTTGAGATTAACATATTTCCCCACAAAATTCCTGCTCCGCGGGCTGTTCCGGCCGCCATTGATGTACCATTTAGGAAAATAAACTCTGTCGTTGATGGGCTGAATCCGCAACACAGCAAAAGCAAGAAGAAACACAAACGCTGTGATGATATTGATTAAAGCCGAAACCCCAATATCCGTGAGATTCGCCATTGAAGCTCTCAGAAAATTTTACAGAGCAAAATGAAAGTTAAGAAAAGAATAATGTATGGAGGAATTTCTTTGTGAAATCGAAGAAATGGGGAAAGTGGGTTTTGCTGGAAATGGATAATCAATGGCAGAATTGGAGTGTTTGAAAAGGAATTCTTGGGTTGTGGGTTTTGGTTTTTGACTTTAGCGATCCGCCATTTCTACTGGTTTTAGTGCATGTGCAGTGAGAGAGAAGAGAGAGAAAGGTTGGGAAATTTTTGTTTTAATTGGAATTTTTTTACAAAATAAAATTAAACAAACTGGGGTTTTGTCCACACGTCTTGTTTTTGTTAATTTTGTGTCAAACCAATCTTGTAATTAATATCTTCGATTTTCAAATAATTTGGTCTAAACTCTGATGTTCAATAAAAATAAAATTGTTAAGTTCAGTTTTCATTTGATTTAGTTGGATTCTGATTTCAATAAGAATTGAATTTTTTTATTTTTTTTGGTCTTATTTTCTCTTTGATTTTTAATTGGATTTTCACTCACTTTTTTGCTAGTCAAAAATAACATTTTTCATAAATAATACAATATTTATAATATTTTTTCTTCATATTTCACATATAAATTTGTCCTTCTATTAAATATTATCTTAATTTTCTTTTAATATTTATGTATTGGAATTAGTTCATTTTTTATGTTAATTCTTCAATCATATTGAACGAATGTATTTCGATTTTTTTAAATATTTAACCAGTGATCTAATACTATTTTGAATTTGATTTTATTGGTTTTATCAAATACAAAAGGAAAGTTCAATTAAAAAAGAAAAAATACAAAAGGAAAGGATTGAGATTTTCACGCTTTTACAGGAATTTTTTATGTGTACGCAAACGACAACTGTGAACTTAATTACATAATTAAGTTTTAGATTCATTAGACCTATTATAAATTCTAGTTAAATTCATATAAGTTCATACTCGAGAAATTTTGAGTTTAGTCTCCTTCTATTATTAATTAAATACATTATATAAATTATTCAAAAAAATAAATTATATAAAATTTATATTTATGATTAAATAAAATTGAAGTTTTAAGATTTAATAGATTTTTTCTATAATTAAAAAGACACTCCTCAAAGTTTAAAAATTAACATTTTTTAAAATTTAGGTCCTATTTAACAATTATTTGATTTTATTTTTGGTTTTCAAAACAAAATTGATTTTCTTTTAATTTAACTACAAGGAATTTAATCTCATTTAAATTCCTAACTAAATTTTAAAAAACGATACTATTTTTTGGTTTTAAATATAGATAAGAATATATAACAAAATGGGGGAAAATATGTCAAACTCCTTAATTTAAAAAAACAAAAAAATTAATTGGTTATTCATTGAAGTTATTATAAATAAAATTTCTCCTCAAAAATTTTATAAATAAAATTATAGATTTTTTTATAACTATTATTTTTAAAATTTATGCCTACTTTTTTGTTGTCCACTTTCATTAATTTTACAAACATCCTGAATTTTTGGTCAAATTTCAAAACTTAAAATTTTATTTTTAATATATATTTAACAACATAAAATTGAAGTCTTAATTTTTTTTTTTTTTTAATACACAATATTTGAGTTTGAATTTAATGTATAATAATTTTTTTCTTTAAATTTGTTCAAAACATACTTACCCACCAAGAATTCATTTGAGTTGGAGTCGGCAAACTCTAGAGCAATAATTAATCGTTATATTTATTTGATAAAACTGATTATTCATTAATTTTTCTAAATTCACTCTTCATTTTTCTTACATGGAAAATCAAGTGCCTAGTGCACGGTCCTACTTTTTTATTCGTGCGGTGCCATGATAGTCCCGCCCATCATGGCCAGTCTTAAGAGGAACTCAAGCCCCAAACTTGCATTGCCCATACTTTGTGGCTCGCTGGATCGTTAATTGAGTTTCTCTAGACCTCAACCAAGCTGTATCAAATATGCAACGAAATTATTCTTGGTCATGCAACTCGGCCCATGGGCGTTGGTTATGAGATGGCGTACCCCCACTCGATATATGGACCAACCTCTCTCCCATGGGCAAGGGTGCATTGTCGCCACACCCGTGCCGTTCGACACTGTCCCCGAATTTCCAGTCCCGAAGGAAGTCGTCCAAGACACTCATTTTGCAAGTGTTTGCCCACATCATAACACACTCATGTGCCATGGGGTAGCTCACTTAGGCCACAGGGCCCAAGGGTGGTGAAGAGCTGACACCATGCCTCCCCCTATAATACATTTTGGATCATTTCCAGTCTTCCACTCTTGCATGTCTTTTTGGTGAGGAATCATAAGATAGTGTGGAGAACCCGTCAAGTGTCCGATTGACACCAAACTTGGTGAGCTTACATCTTAGCTTTATACGAACTTAACTCCATAGCCGCTCGTCAAGACTGTATCTCGAGCCTTGACATCGTCGGTACGGCTCGGGGCCTCCGTGCCCCCACTAAGCCTCGACACTTACACTGTCGACATCAACGTGGCTTGCTTCTTTAATGGATCCAATTGACACTATAGGATGCTTTTTTGGTGTGTTGGATGATGCACCATCCTCCGTAGTCGCAACATGACTTTTCATGGGCGTGGGTTGTCCATCAAATCTTGTGAGAAAACCATTTCATATCATATTCTATGACTTTTGACACCTAGTATCTTTTAGAATAAGCTTAAATTTTTTAACAGCTAACTTTATGATAAATATTTGTAAATATTAGCTCAAAACAATGTAAATATCGATATTGTAAAGTAATCAAAGTAATATTTAACTAAAATAACATCTATCTTGTTTAATATAAATAATATTTAGTTAAATCACATGTAATGGATCGACAGCGCCGCCCGTCCCTCGCGTAGGCAAGCTTTAATCATTTGATGGTTTCCGAAACTTCGTGATTCGGTTGATCCTTCATTTTAGTTTTTTTTTTTTTTTTTTGTCGTCGAAGCAGGTGTGACATCTTATATTTTCACATACATCAAAAGGTTGGTTTGGAACAACGGAAATGGTCATGATTAACTCGGGAATGAGAATGAGGAAAAAAATGATTATGAGAAGAATAATTATTTGTGTTTGAGTGAAGGTAGTAATTATGGAGAGAATGATTATTTGTGTTTGGGGTTGAGATAATGATTATGAAAAAAATAAAACAATAAAAATGATGTGAGTGAAAAATAGTGGTGTGATGAAGGGAATGATTTCCGGTGGCCCAAACACGGGAATCATCTCCATTTCTCATTCTCTCCCTTATTCTTTGTGGTTCAAACACTCCCTAAATTGAAACTATAAATTTTATTAAATAAATTTTGAACTACTAAAATTAAAGATCAATCCAAGTAACCAAAGTGAGCATAACTTAACCGATATTTTGTACTAACGATTTTGAGATTAGAGGTTCTATCCTACCCTACATATTATTAAAAAAATAAAAAACCAAGAATCTCATTAGACGAAATACTAAATCTCATTTGATCTCCTACTCTATAATTGTAAATAATTATTAAAAATGAAAATGAAAATAATTTATAAATAAATTCAACAAAAAAAAAAACATACCCATCAAAATTCAAGTTTGTTATGATTTCAAAAAGAATAGCAAGTCTTTAGTTATCAGATTTCAGAAACTTTTAAAACGGTAAAGGAATACGTAAATAGAGTTAAAAAAAATCAACCAAACTTATAATTTAAAATAATGATGGTAATAATAAAATAAGATAATTCTCTTCTTGAAGAAAGAATAAAGCCAAAATGTGCACCCAGCAAAAAGGTGAAAATGTGCAGTACAGCTATGGCGGCGGCGTAAGAGAACCTAAATTAGCGCCAATTTGTTTGGCATTATTATTGTTATTATTATTCTGGAAACCATTTGGTATTATTTAATTAATTGATTATTTTTATTGTTATTACCAATACCAACTATTATATTATATTTAATGGATCAGTCGTATAATAATGTTATTATTTAATTATAAATTAGTTCAACATCAATGTTATAGATTTAATTTTCAGAATTGATATTTATCTCTTCTTTCCAATATGTATTATAAAAAAAACTAACTATGATTATTTTTTAAATTTTGAAAAAAAAAACCAAAATTTGGAAGAAAAAATATTAAAATTTACTTTTGAAATAATAAAAGAATACTAAAATTTTGAAATAAAATAAATAACATAAAAATAAATGAAAATTGTAATGTTGAGAAAAACATGTAACGGAAATTTAAAAATTAAATTTAATACTTAAATTTTGAAAAAATAAACCTGAAATTAAAAAAAGAATTAAAATTGAAAAGATATTTAAAACTAAAGTTTAGAAAATGAGAAAATTTAATACTTAAGTTTTGCGTTTTGAATCGGTATAAAAACGGAAAAAAAATAATAATAAATAAATAAAATTCGCCACGTGGCATGCCAACACCAACAGCTTCTTTATTCACTCAAAAAACCGCTCAATAAAAAAACAAAAAAACAAAAAAAGAGCAGCTGTACAACAGCTAGTTCGCAACCCCTCCCTAACAACCTTCAACAAACAATTCCTTAGGGGTGTGTTTGTTCTTTGGATATAAAGGTGGAGTGAAGTGGAACAGAAAGAAGTGGTTAATGGTAGTATGGAGTGGTTAACTACTCGTTTGGAGATTAGAGTTAATAGTAGTGGAGTAATCAACTATTTGTTTGAGGATTGGGGTTAAGAGTGGTTGATATAATTTTTTTTTTTAAATGGAGTTGAAGTAAATAATAATAATTATGTATTGAAAGTTTATGAATTTAATTATTCACCTCAATTGTTCTTGATTGATCTTAAAAAGTATTTTTATGTTTTTAAATTTAATAATAATTTAAATTGAAGAATTCAAATTCATGTCATTTA
>JBBMKA010000021.1:17232285-17252861 GCA_037833695.1 Sechiopsis laciniata | reverse complement strand
TATATAAATTGATTTTTGAAAATATGAATAAAAAATAAATATCAAAACTAGAAAATTTATAGATATAAGCAATATTTATTTTATATTTATATTCATATCCATTTTTATTTGTATTTTTATTTTATTTTTTTGAGAATTATTTGTATTTTTATTTACATTGATATCTATATTATATTTATTTCTTATTTTTATAATAGGTATATTTGTGTACTTAAAATTTTAAATTTTAAATTTGGCAGTTTGTATTTTATATTTTTTATATTATATAACACATTTTTTAATAAAAAAACAGTAAGAAAAAATAAGGAAAAAAGAAACGAAAAAGAAGAAATAAATATTAAACAAGTTTTGTATTTTCTTAGAAAAAAATAACATTTGGTTTCATTAAAAAATAGTAATAGTAACATATACCAAACATATTCTTATTTTTTATTATAAGAAAATCAAGCAACATGGTCAAACCGGCCCAAAAAAATGGCTATGAATAAGAATTCTGATCAAGGCGAGTTTTCAGAGGAAAAAACATTAATAAAAGCCACCTATTTGAACAAAAAAAATAGTGATAAAAATCAGATGGACTGTGTTCAATTTATTTGTCAATTGTTAAAAAAAAAAAAAAGGTGAACAGAGAGAGAAAGAACATAGACAATGAAAGAAGAATACGAAGAAAGATGCCAAAAAACATACCCATGGCCGCCATTGTTCATCACAGAACATATCGAAAACGCCTCTTTCAATCTTCTTTGAATCTCCCGCTCCTCTACAGCTGTAACAGCCTCACCAAACAATAATCCCCCATTTTAAAACCCTCTCAGCGACAAAATTTCCCCTAATTTATCACTGCGGCATTTCATCGAACACCTTGATGGCCGAGCAGAGCAGTAAACCAGAGCCGCCGTCGGAGATCCAGAACGCGGCGCCGTTGAGGTCGGCGAGCGTCGGAGGCAGCCGGAGGGATACGCCGGACGTTCACGGCACGGCGGCGAAGCTGGAGAGGGCGAGGGAAGTGTATAGGGCGTACGAAGGGCATGGGGAAAAGGCGTCGATTGTGGAGATTGTGGGATGGTGCTTTTATGAACTTTGTTCGTTGTCTGTCGTGACGGTGCTGATTCCGGTTGTGTTTCCGTTGATTATCAGCCAGATTAGTGGCGCTACGACGGAGATTGACAGTTTTCTGGCCTTCCATTGTCCTCCTAGACAAATTCAACTGTAAGTCGTTTTGCTTTGCTTTTCTAACAAAAATTAATTATAAATTAAAAAATTAAAGAAATTGAAAAATAAACTTCATTCTTTTACCATTACAATAGACTTCAGCTACAAAGATATTTAACTCCACATTAAAACAAAATTTAAAAAAACAAAAAAAAAAGTTGAGGTACACGTAAAGGATTATAAAACACAAAATTTTAGAATTATTATCATTTTTTATCTATAATATGTAGTTTTTTTTAACCAATAGTAACTATGTCCGTCCATATATAATATGTAGTTCAAAATACACTAGAAAATCAAATAATTATAGTTTTTAGTTTTAAAAATGCCCCATGGAGTACCACAAAGTTTGTTTTTTTAAGTAGTTTTATTTAACTTGAACCTGTAAATGGAGCCGGAGGCCACTAAACTTCAACTTCAAAAAAACTTCAATTTTGACCATTTACACACCACATATATGCCTGCTCAAATTTAGTTTTAAATTTGATATATTTGATTTTATATATAGAGAGAGAGATGGAATCTCCATATCAATTAACTAAAAAATCATGTTTAATATTTTAAAAGTACAAATATTTATTTTTAAATAATTAAAAATTTTAAAAATTTATTAAGCACACAGTTAAAATTTTATGATACAATAAACACTTTCTAAAGTTCAAAGATTAAATACACATACATTTTAAACTTCAAACTCTAAACTCCCAATTGTATTAAAAAAAAAAAAAAAAAACTCTAAACTCCCAATTTAACCTAGAATTTAATAAGTATTTTAAAGAATGTACAAAAACATAAGAATAGGAATAAGATTGGTAGTAGGGTGTTGGTTTCATTATTTGGTGAAATTCAATTCATCGTCATAGTCACAGTTTTTACCATATAATACTATCTACACCTAATAATATTTTGTTAAACTTTTTCTTAATTATTTTCTTATGGTTTGGAATACATTTCAATTAAAATAAATAAATAAATCACACCTAGAATTGATGAAGTAGGACTAAGTATATGAGACTTGTATTGGTTTATAAATCTTAATTTGATTTATATAATTATAAAAAAAAAAACAAATTATTTCAGGCTTATCTTAATAAAACTATAATTTGAAAAGTTTCTTTTTACTTATATTAACTAACTTGGACTTATTTTGTACTAAAAATTGGACGTAAATTCTTTTTTTAAGAAAACATATATACATGACATAATTTAATATTAATACATACACGTGGCTTTGTTTAATTGGCCAAACGCAGGTACCAGAGCCTAACAGAGCACGCAATAAAAATAGGCAGGTCACAATTCTCACCATTAATATGGACCTCAATCTCATGGGCTATGGGCCTGGTTCTGGCCGGCCCAATCCTGGCGTTCGCCTCCTTCCATCTGGATTACGGGTTGAACCAACACCTCATCACAATCGCCGCCGTGGCCGCCGGCGCACTGGCCTGTCTTCCGACAGGGGTATTCAGAACCGTCAAGATTTTTCCTCTTTACATTATTTTGATCGTTATTGCTCAGTCCGTCGCCTTCACCTCCCACACGCGCCACCTCGGCCTCATGCTTCGGAGCCTTGCCGGACCGACGGTTCGCAAGGCCAAATTTGCTCAACGAAGAATTGGAGCCTATCTGATTTCGTTGTGCTCCGCCGCTGTCGGCGGCTTGGGATCCGCCGCTATGTCCGCCTTCACTTACCACATGTTACGACGGTTGGTTTTTTGTTACCAGTTTAATTTGCTGTTCAATTTCATTTTATTTTTGTTCTAAAAAAATTCCATTTTGTTTTTTTTTTTTTTATCGTGGACTATAAAACTTTACATTTTCTTTTATAATTAAGAAAATTTAATGCAAAACCATTTTTTTTCTTATTCTAAAAAGTATTAAGCCTAAATATTAGGCCCAAATTTCATCTATGATTCTATACATACTTGTTGAAAGTGTTTTATAAAACACAATTAAAATTTGAAAACTAAAAGAATGGGGTTATAATTTGGTAACAAATCTTATTGGATAATCATTTGATTTTTAAAAAAATTAATTAATTAAGTTTTATTATTATTTTATTATACTCTTACATTGGAGTTCATCTTTTCGACTAAACATGCATGTTATTAGCCAATTTTTTTTAAAAAATAATATATATATATATAAATTGTTTAAAAAAAACAAAAATTAAATAATTATCATTTTGATTCACTCTCAAAATACAATACAATTGACTCATACACTTTTAATTTGTTTGTTTTGATATTGGAATAAACCTTTTATTAAAAAAATTTAAAACTTTTTTTCCTTGTTTGAGGAGAAAAAAACTTAAAACTAATCATTACGATAAATTTAAAGTAATATCAATCAAATTTAGTTAAATAATATTAATAGTTTAATAGATTAGTATGAACATAAAAGTGTAATTTTCTTTAAAGAAAAATCATTAAAAAAAAAATTTTTTTTTATATAATTAGAATCCATAATTAATTAGTTAGTATGTGATTTTTTTTTTTTTAGATATACTATGTTATACTTAAATGTCATAACTATTTTTTTTTTGTAATAAGGTGTTTGAAAATAAATGGGCAAAAATTAAATATTGTAAAGTGTTTTTTTCTTGAATAATAAATATTTAAAAGTCGAGGTATAAAAGAGATAAAATTTCAAAATGTTGTGGTTATTTGGTGGTAACTGTGGACGATTTGGAGTGACAGGCAATTGAAAGAAGAAGAAAATCACTTCCTGAGCCTATGGATCGTGACGATCTTCGGCGGCCTGAAATGGCTTCTCGGAATCTTCCACGTCTTCCTCACAAATCGATCACTCTCCGTAACAATCCCTTCCGATTCAGAGCTTCACTTTCTCTCAATTTTCAAATTCCCTCTCGCAATCGCCGCCGTTATCTCCGCCGGATTCCTCTCCTCCTTCGCCACAATCTGCATTTTCACCGCCGTCCTTCTGTTCCTAATCGGCCAGATCTGCTTCAAACCGCTCTTGATTCTCTATCTATGGCTGATCTACTTCCTCATCCCTCTAATCTCACTTCCATTGCTCCACCAATTCCAGATCCGAATCAGATCCGACGCCTCCAAAATGCAGATCCTAGGCTTCATCCTCTCCGCCGCCACTTCCGCCACCTGCTTCTACTTCCACGGCGGCGACTGGCGCCGGAGCGTGGTCTTCGTCTTCGCTGCTCTGCAAGGCACGGCGGCGGCGGTTCTCCAGGCGTACGGGAGAGTTCTCGTGCTCGATTGCTCGCCGGCGGGGAAGGAAGCCGCGATTTCGATGTGGTTTTCGTGGATGAGAGCGATCGGCGGTTGCGTTGGATTTACGGTCGCTGCGGTGGTTCCGGCGAAGTTGCAGGTCTCTTCCGGTGTGGCGTTCTGTAGCGCTGTCGTCGGAGGAGTGGTGCTGGTTTTTGGTAATGTTACTGATTACGGCGGCGCTGTGGCGGCGGGGCATGTGAGGGAGGATAGTGAAAGGGGATCGCCGGTGATTGGATTGGAGTCTCGGAGTGAGAGTAAAGAAGAGTCGCCGTGAGAATTGGGAGCGATGGTTTAATTTATTTACGATTTTTTTTTATAATTATTATTCTTTGCTCGTAATACAACATGCTTTTGTTTCAATTTTACTGCTCCAAGCAAGTAAAACTACGTGGCTAAAAATATATTTTAATCTTGCGTTTTTTTTTTTCTTTCAATTTAGTTATATTTGTTTAAAAAAAATTATTTATTTAATTACCTCGTTTTTAATTTAACCATTCAAAATTTTATCATAGGAAATTTTTGGGAGATAACAAAATTTAATATTATTGATCTTTTTAAAAAACATTTTGTATCATAAAATATTTTGATTGTTATTATTTTCAATCAATTATACTTTGATTATTTTTAATCAGATTAAATTGATTGAAATTATCACAGTATTGAATGTCATATATTCCACTTAATTGAAGCATGTTATGAACTATCAATTTAATTTTCAATAAGTTTGTGTTATATTTGATTTTTTTCTTTAATTTTGTTATTTAATTTTTTTTTCTTTTTAATTATTTATGAAAAATTTCTCTCTCTCTTTTTTTTAATAAACAATAAAGGATTTTTTTTTTTTTTGAGAAAAGCAATAAAAGACTTTCATATGAAAATTACATTTTATAGTTAACAAGAGTAATAGCTCAGTAACATTAATGTACATTCGATGATCAAAATGTCATGGATTTGAATCCTCCTACTCTAGTTGTTGTAACTTGGAATAACAAAAAAGTAAATGTTTAAATTTCATTGTTATCTTCGAACTTCATGGTGTATAATTCTTTTAAAAAAATATTTATTAAGTTATTGTTTGAATTGTTTTACCCCGATTATGTAGACAAGCATTTAAAAGGTGTAAACCACGTGCAATAATAATAGGCATTGAGTCATGAGATGTTTGTCACTATTATTGTTTTTTTTTTATAATAATCAAATTAATATTTATGCAAAATTTAAAATATATTTGTTTAGAGTTCATCAACGACATGCAGGATATTTGAATATCTGAACTAAAAAATTGATATATTTAATAAATAACTTTTTGGTTATTTGAACCAATTCAAGCACTTACATTGTTTATATTTTTGAAGTGCGTCAAAAATTGAATAATCAATAAAATAAGCTAGGATATATATATATATATATGTGTGTGTGTTATTTTTAATTTTTATTTCAATAACATTTAGGACTAGAGTCCATAATTAATAAGTTACTATTTATACATTTTTTTTGGGCATAAAAGCTCTTATTAACAAATGTTGCTCACTTTTTTATGCAGTTTATTTTAATTGCAGCTATTTAAAAGTTAAGTAGAATAAAAGAAAGTTTAGTCAAGACTTTAGTTTGGCTAGATAAATACCACCACTAGTGAGATTAAGCATAAAGTAAGATTAATACTTTTCTACACACCAGTTAGTAACTAATAGCATTTAACTTAAAATGGTGATGAGTTCAATATATAGAATGTGTTTGTTTTTTGTAAAAAAGAGTGGAGTGGAGGGGAAAGAAGTAATTAATAATAGTTAGCTGTTGTTATCTACTCGTATGAGGATTGAAGTTAAAAGTAGTGGAGAAATCAACTACTTGTTTGGAGATTGGGGTTGATAGTGGTTGATATATTTTTTTGAAAATGTGGTTGGAGTAGTCTATAATTAAAAATTTATAAATTTTTATTACCTCAATTATTGTTAACTAATCTTAAAAAGTATTTTTATATTTTTTAGTTGAATAATAATTCAAATTGAAGAATTCAAATTCATGAAATTTTAGTTCAGTGACTCACATATATATCTCTAACATAATAAAAAACTATCATATTGAATTATCAATCAATTTTTAGTTTTATATTTTGTTACTAAACATATTAGTAATATGAATCAAGCAAGCAATAGTAAATTTTAAAAATTTGAACTAAATTTACCATTGAATAGATCGTTAAAATGTCAATTATTAAAAGAGTAGTAGAAAATATATTTACGTGAAACTTGTGAAAATATATTCTTCTAAAAAATAAAGAAATAGGAAATAATAGGATAGATGATCTTATTAAGCAAATAAAATATATTATATAGTAGTTAAAATATTTGTTTCCTAACGCAAAAAGAAAAACTCATAACTTCAAAATATTTATTTATTTTTCTTTCCTTTGCATAACTTTATTAAATTTTGCTTATTGTTTGAATTATTTTTAAAATATTAACTACTTAGAAAAAAAAAAAACAATTAAAATGTCATTTTAGTCTATTTACTTTCGATTTTGTTTTTTTTTATTCTTTTACTTTTAAATGTCAAATTTTAATATTTATAACAATAATAAAACTAAAATTTAGTATTTAATGTTAATTTATTACTATATTTTATTTACAAATTTGTTCTTATTAATTTTTCATAGTTTAAGAAATACGTTTACCTGAAACTTTTTATTAAAAAAATGAGGTTTTATGAATTAAAATTATTATTAATTAATTAATTTGTATGAAATAATTCATTTCAAGATCGAATCCTTAAATGTAGAATTAAATTGAAATACAACGATCAATACACTATTGACTTATTGACTTTTTCGATAGAGTTAAAATTATTTTTGGAAAGATATTTGAATATTGATGTAAGTAGACATTAAAATATATGTTTGATGAGATTTAATGTGAGATTTGATTAAAAAAAAGTTTTAAAAAAAAATAGAAATTTGATAGAGAGTTTGAAGAGTGGTTGAATAGGTGTTAAGAGTTGTTGTTTACTACAAAAAAAATAAACGAGAGGTTGTTGAGGAGTGGTTATTAACCACTTCTCATGTCCAAAAAACAAACATAGCCATAGTGGTCACTTACCTAATATTTATTTCCTACGGGTTTTCTTGGTATCTAATATTGTAGGGCCGGACGGTATGTCCCGTGACATTAGTCGAGGTGCGCGAAACTGACCACGGATATTAAAAAAAAAAACTAATAGCATTTAACTAAATGCATTAAAAAATTGTGTTAATTTTACTGCATAAAAAATATCTAGAAAATTTACTTATATATCAAGTGCCTTTAAACAATAAAGGCTTCTAAACCGAAACAATCTTTACCCAAACACGAATCAATAATTATTAGCTTACTGACCTTGTTGATAATCAAAAGTTTACTGCATCCACCACCATGACCAATAAATTTTTTTACAAATAGGCAAACAAGTTATTCCAAATTGATTAATGCACTGCTTTGATTTTTAAATTTTTTTTTTTTTTAAACAAAACAGAACAAGTTATTCCAAATTCAAAAAAAAAAAAAAGTTATTCCAATATTTGTCATCCTAACTTCAATCAAACTCAAATTCAATCTAAGAGTATGAGAGTATGAAAATTTGAAATCCGGACTTTTAATCAAGAATATATCTCTTTGGCCAACTAAACTATCCTTCAGTTGGCAAGTCAAATTCCAATTAAATTAATTAATTAAAAGGAGTAGAAAATTGAAACTGTAGCTGTATTGTTCGTATTTTCATATAAAAATCCTTGGCCACACAAATTTCTCTAAGCTTTCAAACAACAATTGAAATGAAAAAAAATAAAAAAATAAAACTACCCAAACTGACTTAACAGCATCATACTTTCAACAATTTATAATCATCCCAAAAGAACTATTCTACAAACCATTTATCAATATTCTATCAAAACCATTCTCTCAAATTCTCTCGCCAAAACCGCAAAATTCAAGAATGAAACTGTCAAATTCAATTCTATTACCTGAAATTCATGCTCCCACCGGCGAATCTTCAACCAACTTCAGAATCCAAACTCTCTCTGTTAGGCATTTCAAGATCCCTGCATGAAAGAAATCGAAGAAGAAGCATTAGAATCCAGTGGAGGAGGTTAGAGGAGGAAGAAGAAGAAGAACAGAAGTTCATCTTCAGCCATGTCGATTACAATCCTGGAATCCTGCAAGAAGAGAAAGAGAAGGCCTAAGCTTTTCGGGTTCCAGACCTTTGGCGACCCCGGATCGCCGATCAGCCCCATCGGTCCGTTCCGAGACAATATCAGAATGTTTCTTCAACAATGTGCAGAGATTGAGGAGTACAGAATTCAAGAAATGCCCATCTGGAGCACTCTCCTCGCACATGAGAGTAGAAGCTTTGTTGTCCCACTTTACACCATTGAAGAGGACGTGAAGCTCTCCCCAAGGCCCTATTGCGATCACTGCCGATGTTCAGGTTTGAATTCTCTTTCTGCAATGAGTTTATGTAATTTCCATGGATTCCATTCATGATTGCTATAAAATTTTGTATTGGATTCAGGGTGGAGTAATCATTTTGTATCGAGAAGAAAATATCACATCATTATACCTTTGGATGATCGGTGGAACAGACGTCTCGATGATGGCGGTTTCGATCTTGATGATCAAACTCACCTTCTCCATGGCTTGATCCACTGTAATGGGTTTGGACATCTTCTCTGCATCAATGGCATTGAAGGAGGCTCCAAGTTTCTTTGCGGCAGAGAAGTCATGGATCTATGGGATAGAATCTGCACAAATCTAAGAACAAGGTGAAAAGAATGGAAGTTACAAAAGCCTAAAAGAAACTGTTCTTCACTATCGCTACAGAAATTTTCTCTAACTTTCTGTTTGTTTCCTAGGAAAATTACAGTTGAGGATTTGTCCAAGAAACGATCAATGGATCTTCGTCTACTCCATGGAGTGGCTTATGGACATCCATGGTTTGGGAGGTGGGGATACAGATTCTGCCGAGGAGGATTCGGAGTGAAAGAACACCATTACAATAGAGCTTTGGAAATCCTCAGTTCATTGGAACTCGATAAGATCATTCACGATGTTGATGACACAGATCGAAGAATAGAGATGAAGCAAATCATTAGACATTATAGAAATCTGAGCGAAACACAATTGATCACATTGAAAGATCTGCTCAAGTTCATGTTGACAGTAAAATACGTTTCTACAAATCAGAAGAAATCAATCCAACCAATCGCCAAATCTCCTCCTCCTCCTCCTCTTCCTAGGCAATCTCTACAACGAAACAAGCAGCAATCTCTTGTGAAGGAGAAGCAAACACGGAACCGAAAATTCGCCACCGCGATATCGAATATGGACAGCCGATGGCCGGCGAGACGGCTAGAGTACGCGGCGGAGGTGATTGTGAAAGCACTGGAAGAGAAGAAATCAGATAAATCTAACCATGGCGGAAACGGAATGACTCGACAAGAAGTTCGAGATGCAGCTCGCCTTCACATTGGCGACACTGGATTGCTCGATTATGTTCTCAAATCACTCAACAATGTGATTGTAGGCAACCAAATCGTCCGCCGCGCAGTAAACCCTAAAACGCGGATTCTAGAATACACGATTCACGAACACAAAATTGGAGTTCAATCACCAGAAGATCGATGTTCTAACTCCGAATCAACACAAAATTCGGAGCCGATTCAAACTCCTGGCGACGACATTTACAGCGATGTTTTATGCGTATACAGAAACATTTTTCTAGACTATCCAGAATCAGATATGGTAGAATTAGCAACTCAAGGAGTTTTAGATAGCAAACATTTCGCTAAAGAATGGCCACTCCGAGACGAAGAAGAATACCTGTTAACGTTCATCATCAGATTGACGCCTAGGCTGGCTTTTACACAGTCGGAATCGGAGTTGAAGAGCGATTTCATGCCCGCCGGTGAGATAGTGGTGCTTCCATTACATGTAACGATCGGAGAAGTGAAAGAAGCAGCAGAAAAGGCAATGAGAGATACGTATTGCGTTACGGAACGGTTCGAGGTTACGGAGATCGAGAGTATGGAGAACTTCGAAGACGGAGAGGTGATTTTCGGAGCGGTGGAATCTGGAGCGGAGTTGTTTGTGAAAGGAATGGAGATGGATTTGGAAACGCCGTTGAAGTATCAAGGAGGAGTAGATACCTGGAAAGTCCGATGCGAGTGCGGTGCCGGAGACGATGACGGCGAGAGGATGGTCGCCTGTGACATCTGCGAAATCTGGCAGCACACTCGCTGCTGCGGGATCGACGACGCCGATAACGTGCCGCCGCTGTTCGTCTGCGCCGCCTGCTGCGATTCGCTTGGGCCGTTGAGGATAGGATAGGGGAAAGAGCGCCGCCACCTTCCGGTGATCGGCGCCGGAGTTTTGCTTCTCCGTTGAGTTCTAGTTGTTGCAGAGGATTGAAGGGATATGCAAATTCAAACGTGAAAGAAAATAACACTTTTTTTTTCCTTTTTTCTTTTTCCTTTTTCTTTTTCGTGTAAAAAATTCCAATTTACAACTAACCTTCCTTCTCATTGTTTAGGAAATACTGAAAATCAAGCTTTTGATTACTTTGGGTCTTTTTTTTTTTTGAGGAATTGATTACTTAGAATCTAAACATACAATTTTGTATTAGTTTTATATTTTAATGTCGTCATATTAATCGATTGAGGCGAGATAATATTTGTATGATGAATAAATCTTTCATTTTAATAAATGATTACCAAATTTGAATTTTTCAAAGCACATTATTTATTTGGTAAAATTCGACGTCATTATTTGATTTTTAGGGTTTGGATAGTAATAGTAATGTGCATGTAGTTTTTATTTATTTTATTTATTTATTTTTAATAATGTGCATGTAATTAAAAAACACACTACCGTATTTATCTTTAAACCAAAGTTTGATCGCGTCGCAAAATTTAAAAAGAAAATAATGAAAATATATTATAGATTTGTATACGGAGTATGATGAACTATCATATATTAATTAATATTTCAATAGGAAATGGGAAAATAGTAAAAAGAAAATAGCACAAAATACAACAAAACTATGTTAAATACAAACATTTCAATTATTATTTTTCTCATTCAAAAGCTCATATAAATCTTTTAATATGACCTCAAAAAGTCATTCCCTCAAATATGGTTTATGCATGTAATTAGTTTTGGTTTTGCATTCTCATACTCACACAACAACATTTAAAAATTTAAATGCATCAAATTTATTTGTATGATGCATATCCATCTTTCCCTACGGACATTAAAAATAAATTAATAAATCTAGATTGGAAATGTACTCTATAGCAGCTAAAAGTATTACACATCACAAACCTGTTATAAGTTGAAAGAGGAAACAGATTCGATAGCCAAATTATTTTTAAAATGTCCGTTTTGAAAATGACAACTTTTACGTAATATTTAGAATATTAACTAGAATTAATGGAATTTGCCCTAGGTGAACTTTTTTATTGTCTATTTTAATTAACAGATTTTTTTTATGTATAATAAAAAATAATAAAGTATTTTAATCTATAGCACAAAATCAAAATTAATTCATTTGTAGTAGAAATCCAAATTGAGTTTTATCACCGATAGAATTTAATGAGTAATAGAGCTTTATCACTGGTTAGTTCTATCACTAATATAAATTCAATCAGTGTTAAAAATCATGTGGATGAATTAATTTAAAAATTGTGATGCAAATATAATACAAAGAAGTAGAATGTGCCGTTGAGGATAAATTTCTTTTTAATTATAACACTTTTTAAAAAATATTTCATAACATAATTTTGGGCATTTTTACATATTTCAATTATCTCATTCATCATCTTTTGATCGAAAACTATCCAATGCAATGATTTAAAAATATATGTGACACTGATTAAAAACTATACTGATCAAATAATGCATGTGGTACTTATTGAAGATTGTTTGTAACATTTGATTGCAGATTATTTGTGCACTGATTGAAAACTGTCTACTACATTGATTGAACTCATTAAACACGCCAATTTTTTCGTCTTTTTATTAGGTTTACCTCAATTTTCTGCTATCCACGAATTTTTTCTAAAAATCTTCAAGAATTAAGTTTTTTTAAAAAAAAAAAAAATAAAATAAATATAATTAGAGTTATGGGAGAAATAGGGATTATAAGTCGACTGCTGGAGAATCGCTGTTAATTGGGTTAGAATTTGTCTAAGGGTATTATGGATACTTACCACACTCATAGAATAGTGAGCTTAATATGGAGGTTTAATGAGAGTTGAACAATCAATAAGCTCATACTATAGATTTGTTTTGGCATTTAGTATTACTTGAGCATGTTATTTTTCAGTAGCAACTATAAAATATATTAAGAAACCTATTTTGACCACTAGATGATAGTTATATTTTCTATTATCTATTGAGTTGGTCGAAAATTAACTCTAGCAAAATCGAAAAATCATTTAATCCTTGTAGACACAATAATTTACTTCACTTTCTTTTTTTTGAAATCAATAATTTACTGCACTTACATAGATACTTTTGACATATTGGAACAATGAGCAACAATTAAACACTTTATTCTATTAAATTTTGACAAGATTACCGAAAGGATCGATAGTACTTGATTGCTTGGTTATAATCCAATTTAATTCTACCGTTATAAGTTAGATTTAAAAAATCGATATTTAATTATAAATATCTTCTATGTATGATTTATAGTCCCCTTCTCATTATGAGTCGTCATCGTGTCAGAGCCCAAACTCAATGGTTAGCCCTACATTTTTCTTGAAATTCTATAGTTGGGCATTTAGCAAGTGTGAGACGCAGGCTGCAGCCTAAGTAAAATTGGACCCCGGCCCATTGTTCTATTTATTTCCCAATGCGACCCTTTTGGTTCATTTTCAATTAGGGATATTTACGAATTATTTTCCGCTTATTTTTTTTTTAATTTTCTTTTTAACTTTAATTTAAGAAAATGTTTTTTTAATTTTTTTTTACACGGTTAACGTTACAGGTTAAATATAATTAAGGGAAAAGCAACTATTTAATCTCTAAATTTTAGTTTTTGAAATTATAAAATCGTCAATAATATTATAAAATATTTACTATGATGATGGTTAGATTAAATTTAAATTCTAACATATGGATATAGTAAAAAAAAACATTCTGAATGATGTGGTTATTATGATCTTAATATGATTTCTATCTTTTTAAAGAAAATACGTAAAAAAAAAAAAAAAGAAACTCAATACTTTTTCCTATAATTAATTTTTCAATTTGATAGTAAACCATTCATAAATTTTTTATTCAATAGTTGGCTTAAAAAATTAAAATTTGGGAATTTACGAGTAGCATATTTTACCTCTTATATTATATTTGCAGCACAATTTTAAAAATAATTCATCTATAGTACATAATTTTCTATCACTGATAAAACTCAACCAATGATAGAATGAGTGTGATAGAACTCAATCAGTCATAGAATTCTATCGGTGATTGAATTATGTGGGGTGTGCTGACTGAGAAATTTTGGCCAATAAGAAATTGCCACGTCATGCATAAATTAATGACAAAATTTATTTAATTTTTGGGTCGATTACAATTTTGTAATTAAGCCAAAGTTGATTGGTTCCGAGGTGATTTAGAGTTCGGGTTCAAATTAAACCAAGCCTAAATGCATTTAGGCCCAAGCCTAATGGTTAGGTCCAATACAATCAAGCCTAAAGGCCCATAAGACCGAAGCCAAATGGTTTGGCCTAAAGGCCCAAGCCCATGAAGTCAAGAAAGCTCTATAAATAGAGAGCTCTCTCTCATTTGCAAAGGGATAGAAATCAAGGCATTCAACCTGAAGACTCAAATATTCAAAGAGAATTCACAGCATCCTACATTTCAAATCTAGAAACCTTAAAGATCCGTCAACGAGAAATAAGCTTCAGAATTTAGAACACTCAACGACAAAGGCTCCAACAAACCGATCGTCTCTTCGCTTAATAACAATTAGAGATTGTAACACACGCACATACTCAAATCAATAAGATTCAAAGTTCATTTATATGTGTCTTGCTCTTAAATTTTGCAGCGAAATCTCGTGTGAACAGGGTGATAAAATTCAATTTAGATTTTTTACTACAAATAAATTAGTTTTGATTTGTGCGGTAGATAGAAATATTTTGCTCTTTTTTATTATACATGCAAAATCTCCTTAAAATTAATTAAAAATAAAACAATTCCTTAAAAGAAAAAAACAATATTTTATATATATATATATACATACATACATACATACATACACATACATACATGAATATATATTATTCCAACGTTTAAATATATACCATTTTTGTTTCAAAATATATATATACCATTTAAGTGTTTTTATTAATTTTTTATGCTAAGATTTTTAATTAATTCATTTAAGCTTATTAATTTATTTAAATCATGAATAATAAAATTATGTTATATATTTAAAAAAACGATCCAAAATGGGAATGGGAACTGGAATGGGTACATTTTCCAGCGACTCAATTCCATTGCCAACGATTAAAAGAAAAATAAACGATTAATAATAGTTTTGTGTGGTCCAACTCGGCGTTTAGGGAGAGCCTTTGGAGCAATCACGAGCTGGACTTTAGCACGCGTAGTGGGGCCCACTCTTGCGGGAACCGTTTCTCGCCCTTTTTTTTCTTTTTGTTCTTCTTAGAAAACCACTACTCTAATAATATTGCCATATGAATATCATTTATATTTATGTTGTTTTTTTTAAGTACAATAATATTTATGTTGCTTTTTTTTAGTACAATAATATTTGAAGTTGGATAATTTAAATTTATAATTTCATATTCTTAAGTTATATTTAATCGACAGAAATAATAAAATTTGTAGAATTTTGCGTTTTTTAGTAACTACATTTCTCTTCGTGTCATATTATTCTATCATTAGTTGACCTATGATGTTGATTGCACGTGCACACACATGTTTAAATGTTGTTGAAGAGATTCTATGTGACAATTTATAAAATCGCGTTTGATAATTTTTTTTTTCCCTTTTGTGAGATGAGTTGACAAAGTAAAAAATACATTAAATTTTTTTTTTAATGTATATTTATAATAAAATTTAAAAACAATATACTTGTATAGAAACGAAGAACGAGATGGAGACAAATGATTATAATTTTTATCCTTGTCTTTAATAGGGGATAATTGTTTGTCCTAAATAGTATGATCAGACATAGAAAAAGATGGCATGTAGTGAATCACATGTCATATGTAGGAAAGTAAATTTTCTAGATAGATCATCAATGGGTATAAATAATGTTATTTAAAAAGTATAATTGTTTGACAATAGCAAAAATCTCCTTTTTATCCATCTTAAATGAACCATTTTGTCTAGTTTTAAAGAGTTTTTCAACTTTAATTGGATTCATGAATTGAAATTAAAAACTTAAAAAAAAAAGAAAAAAAAGAATCAAATTTATATGGTTAGAGCAAAATACACGTGCAAATAAAGACGTGTGTCTTACTTGGCTCGGCTACAATACACTCAACTCACTTGACCATTTATAAAACTTTATAAATCTCCAAATTGTAGAATAGCGAAATTTCGCAGCTCTCAAATCAATTGCAAAAAAATCAAGCTTGAAGTTTTTTTATTTTTTTATTTTTGAAAAGAAATCAAGCTTGAAGGTGCAGATGGCAAAAGAAACAAACACACGAAAAATGGAGAACAGACTATTGAGAGACAAATGGATATATAGCAATAACAATATAGAGGTTCATGAACTCTCAACAATTAGCAGTGGAACATTTTTTGTTTTGCTTAACTATAAATTTACCTTGGTGGCTTGTTTTAATAGAGTTTCTTCAATGTGTATTTATATGTTTAAGTTTTATTGCTCGAAAGATTTGGCTAAAGGCATATTAGTGGACAGATATTAAGATTTATTTTTTATTAGATCAAATGTAGAAACTCAATTAGTATAGAAAGTTATGTATTTTTTTCTTTATTTTTCAAAAATCATGGACAACAAGATCAAATGTTTGAAGGATCAAGACAGTAGAGAAACACAGATTAAAGTCTGGTTGGCCACCGAACAACTTAGACTGGCCACAAAAGTTAGGATGGGGTGGGTTGGCTTCCGAAATTTCTTAGTAAGATCTTAAGTTTTTTTTTTTTTTTTTTTTGATTTGATGAAATATTTTTTAAAGATAGTATTGAGAAAATAAGTCTTGAGATTTTCAAATAAAAATTAAAATAAAAAATTGTTTGAATTTGATTCAAAATTTTGTTAAAAACAATATTTGGAAAGTTAAATTTAAGTAATAATAATCATCCTTTATTTTTATTTTTTTTAAAAGCCTTTATTGTCAACCATGTTATTATTATTTTATAATAATGTGAAACTTGATAATATTTAAAATATATGGAAAGCATAAATCATAATGCTAAGGATACTATGAGAATACACTTTTTCTCAATAAAAAATAAACCCTAATTATTCCTTTTTTATGACTATGGATTGAAAGTGCATGCTTTACTCACTTTAATTAATGATAATCCCACATTGCCACCACTTACGAAAACTACTATTCTCTTTTAATGAAAAGCTACTTTATTTTTTATCTAAAAAAAGCTACTTTATTTTCCATTTTTTAAATTATAGCATCATAGTGGATATTTTGATAATAGAAAAAGGAGAGAGATTGATTTAACTTTTTATTAATTTATTCACTACATAAATAAACTTTATGTCATTATTTGGCTTTAATTTTTACTTTTATTTTGTAACCTAAAAAAAAAAAAAAAAAAAAACTATTTTAATAACATTAATTCAAGAATGGAGAATTGACTTTTCAAAAAAATTAGAAAAAAAAGAATGGAGAATTGAAATTTGACTGTTTAATATATATATATATATATATATATATATATAAGAGGGAGCAGATAATTAAAAAAAGAGAGAAATATACCATTTAAATGTGAGCATTTTTTTTTCTCTATCTCGAGCTTAAAGTTAAAGATAACCAACAATAACATAATTTTTTTAGTGACATCGTATATAACTTGGTGACAAAACATTTCAAGTTTAAATCTCTTCTTTCAAATACAGTTAAATTTTTTTAAAAAGTAATAATTAAAACGTATTATCGACTAAGGTAAGTAGTTTTTTCTTTTAGTTTTTTTTTCTTTTTTTTTTAACTAAAATAAGTAGTTTTTTTTTATACGACAATATTGGGGGAGGATGATTCCAACGTGTAATCTCATGGTTACTAGATTGTACAAGATGTTAGTAGAGCTATGCTCTTGTTGGCACTAAAATAAGTAGTTAAATGTTTCTTTGGTTAACAACAATTTTTTTTTTAACTGAAAAATTGGAACTTCGTTTCTCTATATTTGAGATAACGATGTTCGTCTCTAAAGATATCCACGGGGTTGGAGAATGGCTTCCCCATCCCCGTCTCAGCCATAAAATTCAATCCCTGTCCTAAAAAAAATTCCCATTTTTTCTTCGGGATCGGTTCCCCGCGGAAATTTTTTTTTCTTTTTCATTTTTTAATATATTTTTTGGATAAAAAAAATCAAAAAATTAGATTTTTTAAAAAAATATCTATAAATTTCAACTCTAGTGTTAATTATCAAAGAAAATATTCATATGCATAGAAAATATTATCAACAAAGATATATTTATTTGAAAATTAAAGGAGTAGAAATTAAAAAATATATATTAAAAAAAAATAAACGGGGCGGGGATCAGGGATGTGGAATACAATCCCCGTCTCCGGCCCCGTTTAGCCAACGAGAATTTTTTCTCCCCCGTCCCCGGCCCCATTCCCCGCCCCATTAGGTGCGGGTCCCTTCACGAAAAATGGACATCCCTATTGGTCCCTTAAGGAAAGTATACCTTCAAAATTCAAATTTTAAACCACTATGTCACCTTTTGGATACAACATTTTTTTAGTCAACAACAGGAATGAAATTAGTTCATGTGCATCCAATTTAAATCCAAATATTCATCGGTACACATCAAAAGAAAATGAGGAACTAAGATCAAAGTACGATTACTATGTTAAATTACAAGATTACAAATATTCATTTCTATATTATAAAAATAATATTTATTACTATTTAAAAAAAAAAAACCATATATATTGTCTTTAATAATTTTTTTTTTGAAAAAATAATATTTATTTCGTACTCTTGTTTTTTTTTTTTCATTATTATTTTTATTATTATTAATAAATTACAAGATTATAAATATTCATTTATATATTACTACAATAATATTGATTACATTTTTTTTTTTGGAAAAAAAAAACATATATATGCTTCATTTTTTTTTGGTGTATTTTTTTTTCAATAGTCATCTGCTCATTTAATCTTGATTGAAAAACATTTCAACCCTCCTGATCACGGTGTAGGAATTAAAAATAATAATAAAATTAAAAGAAAATTTCCTAATTCTATATTAAAAAAAACAAAACAAAACAAACAACTCATTCTAATTCTATATTAAAAATTTCCTCAATCTTTCTTTTTTATCAGCATGATCAAATTTTTACCTATTAACAAAATTAATCTAATCACCATGTCATATTAATTTTGCTTGCATGAATCATTAACTAAATATAATATAACACAATTCAAAGTCGGTGGATAGAACTATTTTTTTTAATTGAAACCAAGTTGTTGAAAGTTGAAAAAAGATAAAGCTAAAATTGATTTTGTCGAATTAAATTAAAATAAATAAACAAAAATATGAGTTATAGGTTAACTGATATTTTAATGTATTAACAATTTACGAGGTGCGTGATTCTTCGACTCCTTATTGTAGTAAAGAAAATATATCCATTCTAGGCCCATGATTTAAAATTCCTACTTCTCTTTAAAGACCATAAATTTAAAATATTCTTATCAATATTCAGTTCTTTTTTTCTTTTTTTAAATGATCTTATCAGTATTCAGTAAAGTATATTAATTATGGTGAAATTATATCCCTTTTGTAAAGAATAATAATAATAAATAGAGATTATAAATATGTTGGTGCATTTAAAAATATTGGGTCAAATAATTTCCAACCTCTAATTATTCCCTATTAATTTATCTCCAAAATGAGATGAAACAAAATCAAAATTTTGAAAGGTATTGATAAAGAGTTAGTTTGAGAAGTTATTTTAAATAATTAAAAGAGTTATAATAAAAAATTCGTTTAAATGTGATTTTTATGTTGATAAATAGATAGAATAATTTGTTTAGATGTGAATTTAAATCAAGTAATTAAAAAAATGACTAGAAATAAATAGTTAAAAATAAATTATTTTAAAAAATTAAAATGAACAATTAAAAATGAGATTTATTTTGAATAATAAAATTGATGAATTATTTTAAATATTTATAAAAAAAAAAAAACTAATTTAAATATAATTTTTCAAGAAGTAATTATTAAGGGTGTGTTTAGGCCCCCGTTTATGTAAACGATCGATGGTTATAATAATCCAACCAATGTTTAACCCACAATTTATTATAAACTGTGATTACCGAAACTTGCGTGTCCATTTATCTAAATCTCCATGTCTGTTTATCTAAACATGACATATATTGCTTTTTGTTACATAATTAATTCTTCAAACACCATTTATCATAATATCTGTTATAATAACTTGTTCCTTAAACACCACTTATAATAACTCATCGTTTATTATAACCTACCGTTATCATAACTCACAATTTATTCATAACTAAACTGGTGCCCCAAATACACCTTAAGGGTGTGTTTGTTATTTGGACATGAGGAGTAATAACCACTCCTCAATAACCACTCGTTTGTTTTTTGTAGTAAACAACCACTATTAACCTCCCTTCAATCACTCTTTAATCCCACTTCAAATTTGTATTTTTTTTCTTTTTTTTTTTTCCAAATTCTATATTAAATCTCATCAAACTTATCTTTTAATTTCGGCTAACATCCATATTGAAATATATATTTCTAAAAATAATTTTAACTCTATCGAAAAAAAGTCAATAGCATGTTGGCTTGGTTGTAATGCAATTTAATTCTACGAATTCGATTTTGAAATAAATTATTTCATAAAAAATTATCAATTAATAATAATTT
>JBBMKA010000021.1:17211230-17224767 GCA_037833695.1 Sechiopsis laciniata | reverse complement strand
TAAGTAAAAAAGCCCTCGCCTTTTGGTGCGCCTTGCGCCTCAGGCTCCAGAGGGCCATTGCGCCTTAGTGCGCCTTGCGCTTTTTAAAACACTGACTCCAATTGATATTAAGAAGCACGTGTGTGTATATACACATATATATACATACATACAGATACGAACATATACATACACATACATACACATACATACATATACATACACATACATACATATACATACGCATACATACACATACATACACATACATACACATACATACATATACATACATATACATACATATAGACCTAAAGAAGGAAGAAAAAGAACAGGAAAAGGAAGAGAAAAAAAAACCCAAAAGCCTTAAACCCTAAACCTCTCAGGTCAATCAAGGCAATCAAATAAATAGCCTTTCGTCAACATTGAAGGTTGTTCTCTTCATCTTAAGGTTAAACACTTTTTTTGATTTAGAAAATATGATGGTTCATATAGTTAGTTATAAACAAGGCATAACATATCAAGGAGGTGCGAATTTGTTTTATGGATCAATCAGCTGCATCTTGTCATTTTGGTACTTTTCTTGGTATTCATAATTGATAATTCTGTATTTCACTAGGTGCATTGGAAAGGCTATGGTCCAAGTGAAAATACGTGGGAACCAATGGAAGGCTTAAGGTTGATACTTATTCTTCATTGCTTTTTCACCTTTACTATATCCTCATTTACCTTATGGCTTTTCCCTCGTCTTTTTTCTTCCACAGTAACTGCCAAGAAGCAATCAAAGATTTTGTAAGAAGAGGTGCGAGGCAGAAAATTTTGCCACTTCCAGTAAGTAGTCGTCTATTCACTTTGTAAGCAGGAACAATAGTAATTTTATATTTGAGTTCTTCAGCTGACTAATGAATAAGCTATTCAGGGAGATGTTGATGTAATTTGCGGTGGTCCCCCTTGCCAAGGAATCAGTGGCTATAATCGCTTTAGAAACGTCGATTCTCCTATGGATGATGAACGAAATCATCAGATAGTTATTTTCATGGATATAGTGAAATTCTTACGACCTAAATTTGTATTGATGGAAAATGTGACTGACATTTTGAGATTCAATCAAGCTTCCTTGGGAAGATACGCAATGAGCCGTTTGGTACATATGAATTACCAAACAAGACTTGGTACAATAGCTGCTGGCTGTTTTGGTCTCCCGCAGTTTCGGTTGCGTGTCTTCCTTTGGGGTGCTCTTCCTAGTGAGGTGAATATGATATTTCTATTACGATCTTGAAATCAGATTTATTCAAAAACTCTTACATGAAGTTGAAGCCTCTTTCTTATAGAAGTTAAATTTATTGCACATTCTTTTTTTATTAAGTTGCATTTGTCATATATAGAAACTACCTCAATTTCCACTTCCGACGCATGAAGTAATTGTTAGATATTGGCCCCCACCAGAATTTGAGGTAATATTTGTTGGATAAGAGAATATGTTATTGCTTATTTATTATATATTAATTTCTTTGGCCTTGTATTTTCAGCGAAATACTGTTGCTTATGATGAAGACCAACCCCGTAATCTTGAAAAGGCCGTGCTTCTTCAAGACGCCATCTCTGACCTCCCAGCAGTACTCACACTGTTTCAGATTTGAAATTCACCCTTTATCTTTTAACGCAAGAGGATCATCTAATATAAAAATTTGTGAAAACTGCAGGTCTTGTATTCAGAGTCTCGGGAAAAAATGCCATATGAAAAGCCTCCAGAAACAGAATTCCAAAGATATATAAGATCATCTAAATATGGTGAGAACATCGTCATCTTTCTACAACAAGCCTTTCCATTTGTATAATCTATATAATACAGTTTGATGTCTAAAATAATTAACGCCCATCTTTTTTCCCCTTGTAACTTGCTTGGAAAATGAAAATGCTTTTGATAAGTAAAAGAAGATTAATTAAAGAAACAACAAAAAAAGATGCATGCAAAAATAATGTGTCCACTTATGACTAAGTTCTGATTCTCTTTTTTATGCTTTTAATTACCCGCACAGAGATGACAGGATGTAAAACAAACGACACAAGTACTAATTTACTTTATGACCATCAGCCATACTTGTTGAATGAAGACGACTACTTGCGTGTTTGTAACATTCCAAAGAGAAAGGTTGTTCAATACAATTTTTACAATTGAATTTATCATTAAGCTTTTCCTCTTTCTTACATTAAGATTATATATAGGGGGCAAATTTCAGGGATCTCCCTGGTGTAGTTGTGGGGAGTGACAATGTTGCTCGACGAGATGTAGCAAACACTGTATTACTACCATCAGGGAAATCAATGGTTAGTGTCCTAAATTTCTTTATGAAAATTCCTCGAGCCTTTTAGAGTTTATTTCTCCCATGTTTTGATTCTAGAAGGGCTTACTTGTGTTAATGAAGCTCTAAAAATTAGCAATTGCCATTTTGTATAAGAAAAGGGATAAACAAAACTGCTGGGTACTTCTTATGCAGATGATAATAATCAGAAAGAGATTGAACTCGGTATTTTATTTAGCAAAATAAAATCAGGGCAATAAATGATTTTAGAAGCATGTAAGAAGTTAGAATCTCTTTCTAGCTTCCTTCTTGGTTCATTCCCATTTCTCATCTACTTAATTTTTCGTGCCTTTTTCATTTATCCATTATGAAAAATCACCCGGTGGTCGATCTGTCTAACAACATCAAACATAATCATCAGAACCAAGGATTATAAAAGTAGTCTTGTTTAATCACGAGAAACAATGTTCCTAGCTAGCAACAGATCATAAATGCACTACTTATTCAAGTTTCGATTCAATATTGAATAAAATTAAAAGTCTGAGCTTAAATTTTAATTATAGAAAAGTAGACGTGGCTTGACGTGGTGGATATGAAATGGACGGTAGTAGAATAAATTTGTCTTGATTGAAATAGAATGTTATAGTTGTTATCTCTTCATGTTTGGCTGCTACTGTATCAGCCCTTCCACACACTTGACCCCCGTTTTTTTTTTATTTTTCCAAAAAAAACAATCAGGTACCAGACTATGCTTTCACATTTGAACAAGGAAAGTCTAAAAGGTTTGTTATCTTTCATAGTTCCTTTTGATTATCTCACTTTCTCTTTATCTTATCTATCTCACATTCTGGTTGTGCAGACCATTTGGCAGGTTGTGGTGGGATGAGACAGTGCCCACAGTAGTGACTTTCCCTAGTTGTCACAACTCGGTATAACAGTTCATTTGATAACTTTTTGTTTCTTGTTTCGTCATCCTCGTTATGGTTTTAACTCTTCTCATTTAGGATAAGTTTCCAACTTTGGTTGGATTCTACCATTTAATGTAACTGTTTTCTTTTTAATAACAACCCAAGCTTTCTTGGAGAAAAAAATGAAAGGAAATACAAAATACAAGAGGAGCGTACAAAAAGATCCCACAAAAAATAGGAGGCCTTATAAAAACAGTCTTGAATCAAGAGAAATAGAGCTTAAAGAATAGTACAAAAAACATAAAAACAAAATTCCATAAAAAATAGTCTAATGAGGCTCCACACATTAGGAATGTTCCACAAATTTTATATTTTTCTCCCTCCAAAGACCCCACCACACATTAGCTTGCCACAAAAAGCTCCCTTTCTCGCTAAGGGTAGGGGAAGAAACCAACTCAACGAACATATCTTTGCAATGAAAGTGTCTGGCCAAAACAAGCCAAAACTTCGAGAAAAACTGATTCCACATATCAACAACAAACTCGCTATGTCAAAGAAGGGGATCAAGATCCCCATCTGCCTTTCTACACATAATGCAACATGTCGACTCCATAAGGAGGGGATCTAGATCCCCATCTGCCTCTTCGCTTCATCCTGTGTATGGTGTTAATCGTGCCAAGTAAAAAACTTTACAGTTTTTTGTAATTTTCACCTTCCATAATGAAGCATAGACTAACTCTCCTGAAGAAGAGGGGGGATTCACTAGATAGCTAAAAAAAGAATGACAAGTAAAATCTTCCGATGGGCTAGGAGACCAACAATGAACAACCCTATTATGGGGAACACAAGCCAAGTCTCCCAACAAAGCCCTAAAATCAATAAGATCAAAATCTCCTTGTTAGAAAGAGGATGGTTAAAATTTAAAGACAACGAAGAAAGATTTCCTGCGTAAACAAGAACATCAACAACTTTTTGATTTTTCATATTGGATAAATGATAAAGGCGAGGAAACTCAGAGTAGAGAGGTCTATCCCCAACTACCTATCTTCCTAGAAAAAAAAAGGTATCCCTCCCATTCCCCACAATGATAAAAAGGAAGTTAGAGAATAGAGGGAAATCTCAATGACACATTTTCAAGTGTTTTCAAGTTAGGGAAGTCAACTCTTGGAAGAAACTCCATAACCATTTACCTAACAAAACTTTGTTGCGAGTTCCCAGATTTTTCCTCTTTTGCCTTGCATATTAATATGATGAAGCAAACAATTCATGTACTAATGTTTTGTCTTTTGCCATACAATAAAATATATATATTTTTTCTCAAAATAACAGAGAAAAAAGTAAAGAAAAATGATTACCAAACAACTTTCTATTTCTTCTTTAGTTCAAAGAGAGAGTACTAGACTATAATTAACATAAAAACAGCATTTTCATATTCAAGCTTTGTTGGTCTCTGGTTTTTTTTTAAGTGTTTTCTAATTTATACTATAGGTAGCATTACACCCGGAACAAGATCGAGCATTAACCGTAAGAGAATATGCAAGATTGCAAGGGTTCCCTGATTATTATAGATTCTCTGGGACTGTCAAAGAGAGGTCAGTATCCTTCTCCTCCGTAGTTACTTTACTACTTTCTTAACTGTGGAATGAATGATCAGTTGTGCTTCCTCTCAACAATACTTCATCGGTAAAAAAATGTATCAAAATATTTTATGATTCAGGTTTTTCTTAACATTCTTTTGTCTTCATGTGATTAACAATACTGTGTTTCATAAAAAGTTTTTATTGTTTTTCTAATAGCTTCTTGGTCTCTGGTTTTTGAAAGTGTTTTCTTAATTCCATTCAAAATTTTTAAAAAGAAAAGATAGAGATCTTCATTTAACAAACATTTTTCTTATAAAAGCTATGCTATGCCTGTTTAGAAACACAATTACACAATTATTTGGTTTTTGAAAATTAAGCCTATAAACACTACTTATATCTTCTACCTATGGAATTCTTTATTTTATTTTATTTTTACTTTTTACAAATGTTTTTCATATTTCAAGCCAAGTTTGAGAACTAAAAGAGTAGTTTTCAAAAAGACTCAAAAACCTTTTAAGATTTACTAGATTTGCATATGCTAATTATTCCTGATAACCAACAAACTTTATGAACAGAACACAGAAACAAAACGGTTACTAATGAGGCCTTAAAATATACAATCGATTACTTTTACGAGACCTCGATATCTTTTCATGTAATTAATATTCATGCTGCAGATACCGTCAAATTGGGAATGCAGTTGCTGTATCGGTCTCGCGGGCTTTGGGATATTCGCTTGGATTGTCAGTGAGAAGAATGGGAGATGATGAACCATTGATGACTCTTCCTCCCAAATTCTCTCTTTCTAACTACATTCAATTCCAAACACCACCACCTGAAAAAGATATTTTAGAGCTCAAGGACACAACGCCATCTGAAAGAGATGCTTTAGAGCACAAGTACACAACACCATCTAAAAAAGATTCTTTAGAACTCAAGGACACAACATCACCTGAAAAAGAAACTTTAAAAGTCAAGGACACAGTAATAGAACCTATAGAGCATATTGGATCTCGTTCAAGTAAGGTGGTACCTGGAAAAGATACTGACTGAATGGCATTTTTTTGACTATAATCTTCACCTGTTCTGTCTGTTGTTGCTTAGCTTTGGGGATGCTCTGAAAGTGTAAAACTTCACTTTCATTGTATTTGTATTCTTGTTAGAGCACTCACACTTGACCTCATAGCTTCCTAGTGGACACCACTTAACAATGTAATTCTCATTTTACTTTCTTGTCTCATTCATTTTTCATTGACATGTTCTCCCTAACCCCCTTAGAGGTATATTTTGAAAATACCATAAACCCTAGAAGCATTCGAGGAGTTCTGATTCTCATTCACCATCAGTTCCAACAAGAATAGGTGGTGAATCTTATTGTTTCAAAGAGAAATAAAGTTTTTTTTTTTGAAAAGGTCTTGTGATATTTTGTGTGCATCTCTTTCTCGGCTTTATGAGGTGTTTGAATTTGGAGAATATTAGGGGAGAGGAAGGGAAAGAAGAGTTTGGAGGGGTTTACTCCATGTTTGAGGATTGATTTTAGGAGGGAAAGTGGAGTGGAAACCTTATTTAAAAATTGATGTTAAGAGGAAATAGTGGTAGGAAAATCTTATTTGGGTTAGAGGATAGCAGCTGGGAGGGAAAGATGCATAAAAACTTTTGTCTTTGAAGATTGATATTGGGATTTGAAGAAGAATAGAAATCTTCTATCATGTTGTCATCATCTAAATTGTGAATTCCACACATGTAAACTAATGAGAGCTACATGATAAATTTCTTTAATTTTATCTTTCTATTTTTTTAAGGAGAAGAATTTGGGTACGAGCTGACCCTGCCATGATATCATTCATGTGGAGTCATACATTTTTTTTTTCTTTATTTTTTTTAATAAACATAAAGTAAAGAAAAAAAAAGAGATGAGAAAGGTGCCACATGAATGACATCATGTTAAGGCTGCACCCAAATTTTTCTCTTTTTTAAGTTATAGAATAATAAGATGTGATCTTTATTAAGTAACATGTGTGGGCTTCAAAATTTAGGTAATGTCTATACATCACCTATATTGTTTTTTTTAACCCTTATTTCATTTTGTATTAAGCGCTAGAATTTTTTTCCAAAAAAAAAAAAGCGTTAGAATTGATTGAAAATCTTGTTAGGAAATTGGGGTTAAAAGGGATGACTTTATTTTTACTATTTATTTATTTTTTAAAATTATTTTCTTTTAATTTTGATACTTATAATTAAATTTCTTATTTTTAATTCAATTTTTAAGTTTTTATTAATTATTGAATGGAATGAAAATCATAAATTTCAATTATATCTTTCTAAATTCAAACTTCTTTGTTCGAGTAATTTTTTTGTCGATAGGGCAAATAAAATAGTACAACAAAATTAAAATAATATATATTTATATTTTATTTCTTTTCATTTTTATCTTTATATTTAAATTTCTAATTTTTAATCAAATTCCCAAATAATAAATATTATCAAACAAAATGAAAATCATAATTTTAAATTATTCATCTTTGCAATTAAACTTCCTAATTCATAATTTTGGTAAATAAAGCAACAAAAGATAGAATAACAAAATATATAATTGATTTTTTTTTTCTTTCTAATTTTTATAATTAAGGTGGTGTTTGATACCCATTTGAGTTTTAGTTTTTTGAAAATTAAAAATTCATACTTTTATTTCTTAACTTTTTTTTTTTGTATAATAGAAATGAGAGGGTTCAAAACACAAATCTCATTGTTCTTAATACATATAGGATGTCAGTTGAATTATGCCCAAATTGACACTTGGAGATGCTCACCTAGGTAGTGCTTGTTGTAAATTAATTATGACACATGAAACACAGCTTCAAACCATAGGCCACTGTGTTAATCTTCTCTTCAACTCTGTAGAGACCAATAAACATATGACTAAAAGGTAAAGGAGCTAGCACTTGAGCCAACACATATAGATTCTTCTTAAAAGCATCCAAAGCTGTATGTTCTTTTGCTTCACATATTCTTTTTTTTTCTTGGCCTCATTCCCTCCCCAACTCAACTCTCATATTAGAGTAGGAAATCAAAATGACGTACCACCTAAAACAAAGTCATGGTAAGAATAAAGACCTTATAAATCCACTTATGGTATTGCCATTTTCCCAAAAGGAATTTATGAATAAAAAACCATGGCCATCATCTCCCTCTCTCAAATCGACTTACTCTAAGCTCGAGTAGACAAAGTATGACTATAGTACGCAATTGGTCGTCCCTCTTGCGATAGAATAGCAGCCAAATTCTTACTCGGGTCATTCTAAAATCCACCAGAGAAAAAAATAGGAATTTTCATCCTAACTTTCTTCAATTTGTTGAAAGCATTAGAAGCTTTGTTAGTCCATGCAAAAGTTTCTACTTTAAGTAGCATGGCCAAGAGGGTAGTAATTGTTCACCATAATTCATCATGAAACCCCCTATAGTAGCATGTTGTTAATGTATAAGCATTAAGTGTTGGCTAGTAAAGAGATGATTAGTTATGTTTGTTTGAGTATTTTTGGTTATGCTATTTTGTCCTCTTCTCTAGATGAGGTTATAAATCTCTCTTGTAAAGGCCAAAAAATCCCTTGAGCTGTCGTTCATTGGTTTTGGGACCGTTCACACCTCGCTCGAACTTTTTCTCCATCAACTTCAACGCCCTTCTTTGACATCCAATGCCTGAGATGTTCCACCTTTGGGTCCTAAGAACTACACTTAATTAAATAGAATCCAATCTCCTCATAGGAGTAGAAAGACTAATATTTAATTAAGTACTTAAATAAATAATTTGACCATTACTAAATTATTAACTAATTAATTATATTAATAAATACTCTCAATAATATTTATCCAATAAATGTTTTTTCTATTAATATATCTTATATATTAATTACTTCTCTTAATTAATATTTATCTTGTGATATTAAGGAGATTTTTCATGAGTAGCAAAAAAGGGAAAAAAATTCTACAAATGTCAAAATTTTAGAAAACAAAATTTTAATATAGGAAAAGTGGATCCAATCATCTTAAATTGATAGCCACAAAATTAATAGGCTGAGTCAAGTGAAATTGAAGAACAATATTGAAGTGCATCATCATTTGGAGAAAATTCTCCCTCGTCTCCGCCTTTTTTTGCATTATGAATGTCCTTAAGATTACCACTCTTTCCTTAACTTGAAGATTGGCCAAAGTTCTAATGGAAGGTTTCCATCATGTTATAAGAAGTGATCATGCTCTCATGCTTCTTAGTCGATACGTTTGAGACGTTTGCCAATAAATAGACTTTTGTCCTTTCGTTGGCATTATGCCAATGAATATGCATCCCACGAACATTTCATGTTGCATAGGCATCGGGTCCTTGAGGACTATCCTCTGTTAGAACAGCCGTCTTGTATTGTCAAAAAAAAAAAAAAACAGAAAAAGAAAAAAAGGAACAAAATTTTTGTCGTCCAACGACAAGAATAGTGTTATATTGTCTTTCCTATGTGATGTAATTTTTGCCAATTAACATTGTCAGATCTACTGATTCTAGACGTGTTGCTGAATTACAAAGTAAAACAACTATTATGTTTTAACTAACACTTAATATGATCCAAGGTTTTAGCATTATATGAATTGATTTTGAAAGCTTATCAAGTTCAAACAAAATCCTAGAACACCCTACATTGATGCCATGGTGCATATAGAGGTGTAGAGCAAGTGTCGTCGTAGGATAGGTCAAATGCTTCTCCCCTAGCGTGAGACTATCTCACCAAAAAAATAATGCCAAGAAACTCTTATCCCTATAATTTCCAATTACCATTTTTGATATAAGACTTCGTTAACTACCTTAACTAGTCCCTTGGAAGTGTAGCCCACCAATTTGAACCAAGTGACAATTTCTCAAATAAGTGTCATTATAGGAGTGGTCAACTGCCAATAGAAGTCACCTTCCTATCTCTTTCGAGGAATTCACCCCGATATTGACCATAGCAAACATTTACCACAAGGGGAAGACCCATGGCCAATATGTAGTTCCACTAGGATGTCACGTTGCAAGTTTTTGGTGGAGATCGAAGGATCAGTTCATTCCAATCCTTCTTCCATTAACTATTTTTAGATAAGGTCCCATCTCACTCAAACAAAGTGGGCTAAACTCCTTCATTGGAGTCTCAATCATCCCATTATAATTATTATATTGGTTGATTGTTTTAATGTGAATTGCCTAGTTTTTACTCCTAAAAACTGTTCACATTATGAGACTATTCAAAGTAACCTTATAACTCTTGGCCATTTCAACCCCCATGATGTGTTTCCAAGTAGAGGTGTTTTTTAAATAGTCAACTTAAGAACCTCTCTTTCGTCAGAATCTTCCTAAAGGTAGGGTTTCCTTCTGACCAATTGTCATTAAGTTACAGTGACAATCAATTAACCATTAATTAATTTAAGAACCTGACTTTCTAAACAGTCCTAGACATGGATTCTTACCTCAGTATGCATGATTAAAAACAGTTAAGAATTCCAAAATAGTTAAAAATCAAACCACATTTCTACTAAAGAAGCTGAAACTTAGCTAAACAACTAAAACAATAACAAGCCTCTAGCCAGATTTTAAATTAAGAATAACGAAGTAAAATGGAACCTATCTGCTAACAGTTCATGTTGAAATCAATGAATGAATAAAGAAATAGACTACGCCGCGGACTATCTGACATGTCGATTCGTAATTCTCTAATTGTAGATTATTTCCACGATCGTGCAAGTATACGCGATTTGCATCAAGTGATAAGTAAATTAATATCGTCTCCTTAGGGACTCTGATTCTACTAAATGATGCTGAAAATAAACAGTTGAGGTTGTGATTGGGTTTGGGTTTCTTTAAAACAAAGGAAAATTGGAATGCATTTAATAGAAAGACTGTCAAAGGTACTAATGAGATGCGTTCACTTGTCCTTGGGAAAATGATGCGGTAAGGAATAACTACCATACTTTACTATTCAAATGGCTGCTTCTGCTTTCGCTCACTGACTCTGTGATTTCCTAATGCGAATACGACTAAATAATAATGATTTCTAAGCTTAACCTACAGCAGTGTTGGCTCGGAATCGCTACGTGTAAGTATACGCGTCAGAATACTGCAAGTGATAAGTATGTATTTTATCGTTCTCCACAGGGATTGATGTCTAGAATTATTATTATTATCTTAAGAGTTACGCAAAAATGTAAAAGAATAGAGTTGATGATTTGTTGGGTTTTTTAAGTCCTAAAGTAAAAAGAAAGTGCAGTTAAGCATAGGTAAAAATGCGGATGTGGAGGATGCTAAGTATGCATTAATAGTCATTAGATTTCATGCTTTCCTATCCTAATAAGTGCTACCGCACTTAATGATTTATGTCTAACCCAGCTTCCGCTTTGATTATCCATACTTAGCTCGGGACGACGCATGCGATAGTAGGATTATTCCTAATTTCTTTAACAATGTGAGAGACCTCGCATCGAACCTATCATAGCATACTAGATCACTCAACAGCTCCCTCTTTCGAGTTTGTTGAAGGCTAGCACGCATGGGTAGCTAATCAACGCATACATAGAAATAAAAATGCAGAAGTGTAAAATCTAGCAGCCTACAATCTTAACATCCACTCTACATACGAATTCCTACCAAAGCTCTTATTTAATAAAACATAAAAACGAACAACAATTATAATGAAAATTTAGATATCTCATTACTAAAAGTCATCTACAATTCTATGATCTATTTTATGATCTAATCCTAATTATAAAAGAAATAAAAGTTGGAAATGGTGCGGTTGTGAAGATGTGCAGACTCCTTGTCATCGGCTCCTACGAGCATCACAAGTTGCGTTTTGCTATGGATCGACTTCTGGCCAACCGAACAGCTCCCTGATTGTTACTTTCTATATATAGAGATGATTTGCTTGGCTAACAAGTTTGGGTGAGCTGAAAAATCTTCATAAATGCAGGAATCTCTTGATTGTCGATGGGATTTGTTGATCACGTTGACTTTTATTACTTGATTGATTTCTATGTTCTTCCCTTGTTAGCGCGATTCTCTGAACGAGATGGCCTTATGAATACGTCATACTGCTTTACTTTTTCACCGTTTGCATTGAGTTCGTTCTTCTAGCATGAAAATTTTGCATTTCCTGCATTGTAAAGCAATTTTAGCACATTTATTCATATTTATGCTTTAATTGCAAAGTTGTGCTTCTTATACTGATTAATGGATGCGTGCGAATTCTAGTAGTTTTTATTCACAAATTACTCATTATAACTCAACTATTTCCCCTAAACCTTAGAAAAATGCATAATAAAGTAGCCTAAAATATGCTCTATTTGAGAGTTATTCCTCACACCAAAACCAACTCCTGTTGCGAGTTGGTGTAGAAAGTAAATTAGCGCGTTGCATGCAGTAGTAAAATGTTTATTCTTAAACTTTTTTTAAAGCACAAAAGACTTCATGCTAACCTACTCAACATGCAAATTAGGCTTAGGTTGTCTCTTTTTCTAACTCAACAACCTATTAGTTCGTGTGGATGGTCGATCGACACTCACTATTAAATCGAACCCTAATTTAACATGTTTAAGTTATACCTCCTTAGTTTCCCCTAGAACATGCATAAGTTACCCATTTTTTCTTAGCGTTTTCTTAATGAAGTTAGTTCATAATGCAAACAGAGAACACAACAAACGACATGGATGATAACATGTTGAATATTGTATTAATCAATTGTAAAATGAATCTTAAAGAAAATAACAAGTGCTACGATATAAAATACGAAAAAAATAGAGACTAATATTAATGGCAAGTTGGTGTGGTTGACGTCGTGTTGTTAGTAGTGCGTCTCCTGCACACTGCTCTCCCCCCACCGCCCCTTTCGTTCTAGACTTTGCTCTCCTTTTATAGCCTCCTTCTAGGATTGTGAAGAGTGATGAAATACTACGACGACTAGGGTTTTGACTTGAGCGATAGATTTTTACTTTGATTCGATCGTCAATCACGTCTTCGATGATTAACGAAAGAATCTTGAGATTATCACAGTTTGTTTAACAGCTGATCTGTTTGTTAGCTGGCTCTTGCTCTGCTTCTGATTCTTTCCTTCCTTACGACTACTAAGACTTCGCATCTGATTCGCTCTGCTTTTCTCACATCTATGTTTCCATCCTTCGCTTCCTATTGTCATTCCTTTTTTCGCTTCGCTTCATTATTCCTGCAACATTTAGTAGTGGGCTATCCTTTATTAAACATTTTTAATAAAACTAGCTCTTTTTTACTTTAGAATTCTTATTCTTCGCGTATTTCCCTAACGTGTAAGCATTATTCTTTTACACCCTTTTTACTCATTTTTTTAATCTTCTTTTGCATTAGGATTCAGAAATGAAGTAAGACAATGATTATAAATTATGCTAAATAATAACTCTATTTGAAAGTTATCACTATCCCATGATCTTGTTAGCTCCCTCCAGTTTAGCCACCTCGGTGAATGTCCTGATTACCTGAAAGATAAATGATGAGTTGCAATTCCGGTGCTAATATAATATTCTGTAATTAATTTAAAGTCAACTTAAGCTAAGTGTAACTCAGAATCGCTTACGCGTAAGTATACGCGGTCGAGAATTATAGTAAGTAATAAGTATATAATTTTATTGATCCCACAGAGATTGATGTCTAAAGCTAACGCTATTAAGTTAGAGTCGTGCATAAAAGTAAAGTATGTGTGTTTAAGTTGTTGTGGTTTGGTTGAAATGC